>VWZI01007375.1:0-14170 GCA_013396835.1 Psilopogon haemacephalus
AACAGATATTTACAGAAATACACAGTAAAAAAGGGTAACACACACCACACCCGTCCCGGAGACCAAAATCCTCAAGAGAGGATAATCAAACCCCCCTACCACCTTTCCCCCCTTCCCCCAGCTTTATCTCACCACTTGATGATGCTGCAGATAAGTTGAAGATCAGGGAGATTAATGATAGGAGAAGAAANTGATAGGAGAAGAAATTAGTAGTTTTAGTGATTTTACTCTGAATTAGTTCAAAGGCAGAGAGACAGAGGAAAGAAACTGCTGGAGCCAACACAGACCCAAGCCAGACTGGCCCTCTGCAAGCACACTGGCTATCTCATGTTTTGAGAACATTCTCAAAACAACTTTTTTCTGTCTCAGTGAAACTCGGTGAAATGACACTGTATGTTTAACTCTCTCTCTCAGCCAATAGTCTAATTTCTCACTCAAATTCTCCAATTAGCTCAAACCAACACAAATACTACTGAAACAGAAAAAGATAACTGCTCACTGACAGCAGATTTTGCCAAAAAAAAAAAAAGGAAAAAAAACCCAGGGGAAAAAAAGCTAACCTTCACTCTTTAAACTCATAGTGGAAGAAAGGGGACAGAACTGGGCAAATAAATAACAAGTTGCAGAAATAATACAGCCCACTCAGAGCATCTAAACATTTGTTTAAACACCTTGCTCACTATTATCCATGCTCTTTTACAATAGCCTTAACAGACATTGAATATATGCATGCTAACATTAACTTTCCTTCAAGGAACACAACAGATGCATATCTGACCATGAGGCCATCCTTGAATATTATCCATTATTGCATAAGATGAAATTCAATGTTGCATAAGCATGTTCTTCTCTCCAAGATTCACACGCATGAAGAGTATCAGACAAGGAATATGCAAATACCTGGTTTTAATACAAATGTTGAGCATATGAGTTACAGCAGAATCTAAACTGTAATTTGAAGCAGAACCCCATACAATCATATGCAAATAGATCAAAACCTGTTTCTTGGATTTATTTTTTGCATTGTAGTATAGATTCTTACAGACATTGTAATGACAATTATTTTAATTGCAGAAAAGAAATCACATAAATTAATAGAAATAAATATAGATAATCAAAACATCTCTAAACAAAGTATAGACAAATAAAATACTGAAGCTATGCATTTTACTGGCCAAATTCATGTGTAATGTATTTTCTAATAGCCAATTGTGCTAGATCTGCTAAATTATATCAAAGGGCATAATTAAAAATATATCTTTCCTCTCTATAATCAAAGACCTTGTCTGAAAAGGAAAATGGATCTTTCAAGCATGTGTCTTTCCTCCCTTTTAATGTGTTGCCTCAGTAACAGGACTAAAATCCCTGTCATCTTCTTCTTTAAAGAAAAGAAACATGATCAAACTGATAAAGTGATGTATTTTATGAATAATGCATTGCTCAAGGGCTTCAATCTATGTTATACACTACATAAACATAATTTGTAATGTTTACTTAAACAGTGGTTCTCAAAAAAACAAACAAAAAAAACCACTTAGAATCACTTAGCATCTTGTCCCTGAGCAGTTTGCATTAGAAATCTGGACTGGTTAATTTCATTGTGCTAAAGGCATGAATACAGTGATGAGGGGAAGGGGGAAGGAGGGGAGGCAGGAAGAGAGAAAAAAAAATCATCTTGGAGTGAAAGAGCAGACAAAAGTCTCTTTAGCACAACTTCAGAAACATATTCTCTCTGAAATCACAGGATTAAATTCTCTTCTGACTGTCCAAAATTAAACAATAATATTATTACAAATGTGTGATGGTTCAGCAGTTATCTGACCCCCTACACACCTTGAAATAACCAAGGCTAGGACTCATTTGGTTGGAAGTTAGGGAATGAACCTTTATATTTACAGCTATGTACAAGATACAAGCAGATATTTACAACGTGTAACAGATCTTTCATAGAATCATAGAATGGTTTAGGTTGGAAGAGACCTCAAAGACCATCCTGTTCCAACTCCCTGCCATAGGCAGGGACACCTCCCACTAGATGGGGTCGCTCAAGACCTCATCCAGCCAGGCCTTGAACACATTCAGGGAGGGAGCAGCCACAACCTTCCTAGAGGTGGCAAACTGTTCCAGTGTCTTGCCACCCTTACTGTGAAGAACATTCTCCTAACATCCCATTTAAATCTCCCCTCTGCCAGTTTGAACCCACTACCCCTCATCCTGTCATTACAAGACCTTGTGAACCGTCCCTCCCCAGCCCTCCTGTAGGCCCCCTTCACATACTAGAAGGTTGCTATAAGATCTCCTCGAAGCCTTCTCTTCTCCAGGCTGAAAAGTACCAACTCCCTCAGCCTTTCCTCATAGCAGAGGTGCTCCAGCACTTTCATAATTTTTGTGACCCTCCTCTGGACTCTCTCCAGCAGTTCCACGTCCTTCCTATGCTGGGGGCTCCAAAACTGCACACAGTACTCCAGGTGGGGTCTGACAAGAGCAGAGTAAAGGGGGAGAATCACCTGCCTTGCCCTGCTGGCCACACTTCTCTTAATGCAGCCCAGGATCCAGTTGGCTGTCTGGGCTACATGTTGAGCCTCTCATCCACCCAGACCCCCAGGTCCTTTTCCTCAGAGCTGCTCTCAAGCCACTCACCACCCAGCCTGTACTTGTGCTTGGGATTGCAGCGACCCCAGTGCAGGACCTTACACTTGGCCTTGTTGAATTTCATGTGGTTGGTTTGGGCCAACCTCTCCAGCCTGTCCAGGTCCCCCTGGATGGCACCTCTGCCCTCTAGCAAGTGAACTGTGCCACACAGATTGGTGTCATCTGCAAACATGCTGAGAGTGCACTCGATTTCTCTGTCCATGTCACTGATAAAAATATTAAACAGTACTGGTCCCAGCACTGACCCCTGAGGGATGCCACTTGTCACTGGTCTCCAGGTGGACATTGTGGTGTTGATCACTACTCTCTGCATGTGACCATCCAGCCAATTCCTTATCCAGTAAGTTGTCCACCCATCAACTCTGTTTTTTTCCAGTATTTACAGATATATACAGTAAAAAGGTAAGACAGAAACACCACACCACTCCCAGAGATCAAAATCCCTAAGAGGCATCACCAACCACCCGTACCACCTTTCCTCCCTTCCCCAACCTTATCTCACCATCTGTTAAAGCAGCAGAGAGTCAAAAGTATATCGGCCTGGGGGTTAGCAGTAGAAAAAATTAGTGGAATTATTCAGAATCAACTGCAAAAGGCAGGGAGAAAGGAACCACGCAAGAGCAGCCACAGCCCCAGAAAGGTCTGAAACCATCTGACTTATCTATATATGGGTTACAACTCTTAGAACAATTTTTTTTCTTTCTCAGTAAATCTCTGAGGGAAGTAGCTCTGTCAGTGCGTTCCTCTCTCAGCCTATATTCTAATTTCTCATTCAAACCCTCCAGTTAGTTCAAAGCATAACAATACTTTAAGAAAACTCCAATCTATTACAGGTTCTTTAACCTTTGGAGCCCTCGTTTTTTGTGTCCCTGTGATACAATATATGAGTTACAAATTAAGTGATACTAAATCTACTTTTAGACTGTTTCATTGATGCAGTCTAGAGGGATATAAAGAAGCTTTTCTTTGGCAGGAATCCAGATACTAAGGGTGTTAAGATGTCTTTTTATTGCATTTAAGTCAGTAGTTAGGTCAACTAGACAAACAGATTTCAGAGGATGTTTAAATAAACACCATTTAATTGTGCATGTTTTAGCTGTCTAGCCTAAAAATTTGAAAGTTACTGAACAAGGGTGAGTGTTTTTTTTTTAATTATCAAACATAACATAGAGAAATCTAAAATTTAGAAGAAATAAACCAAGAAACAGAAATTAGCTCCATTGTTTCAGGATTTCAACTAGTAACTGATATGATTGGAAGAAACTCTCCTACTGATCACTGTCTTAATAACTTTTCTACTCTTACTTTTCCAATAGATTCAGAGATTATTTGAGAACATGTCATGGAAGGCCAAAACAGGCCTAAACATATGCTGGTTTGCCCACACATGTTTCCGTGTTCACCTTCTCTCCTGCTGATGGGGAACGTAAGCACAGGAAAGAAAGACAAAGACCTATTACCACCATATCCCTTCTAATGTTGTAAACGGTTGTAAACACCTACATGTATTTATACACATGTTTGTGTACCCTAAAAGGGTAAAAGTAGGTTCTAGAGCACCTATTATGGTCAAGTTTGGCAGGCTGCCATTCTGATTGGGTAAGCTCTGTGGCCAAGAAGCCATTAGTCTTGGGCTGAAGTAATAAAAAAGAGAAGCATGTAAAGACAATGCCCTTTTGCCATATTGTGCTTCTGCTATTGCTTATGTATTATTACACTTCTGCCTCATTGCTCTCTGTTGTTGTATCCTCCCAAGCTCTTGCCTCATTTGCTTTCCAGCATTATGTCTACTATGTTCTAAGCCAGCTTTGCTGCATAATAACAAGCCTTGATACTTTGGGTTTGTCTATTTGAAATCTTGTCATGCCTCAAGTTTACCAGGCATTAGTATTAAGTGCCCCATGTTGTGGAGAGAAGTGTCACTAACATTATGCCTGTCTGCACATCTACAAGACATCCTGCCTGCACCTCTGCAAACCTCTGTGCCAAGTGTGAAGTCAAAGAGGAACCAAGATTTGGTCAGAGATCATCTGCCTCTCAAACAGCACCCTGTTAGAATCTGGGAAGAACTAGAAACCTCAGCAGCTGTTAAGACACTGGCAGAACTCACTTCATTTGCATACTGTCTGAAAACTCTACTTTAGTCCCTAGGAAACCAGAGATAATATTTTGTGAGTAAATACTTAAAGTCTCATTGTTATTGAATCCAAGTGCCTTCTGCCTTACGCAGAAAGGAGCTTCTTGAGTCCCTCTAGTGGACACGCAGATGGTTTGGATAGCTGCACTAATATGTTGCCATGGAAAACACCTTTTTTAAAGTTGATTGAAAAAATAGATTTTCTGCTCATCACGAACCCTTATGTTTTGACAGCTCTTTTAATCTTGAAATTAAATGAAAAGTCAAAATAACCAAATCCCATGAAGAACAAATATTTTCATGGTAGTTTAATTTAAAATCACTGAACTGTTTTGTTTTGAAGTAGTTACAGCTTTTCTGTTGACTTGAATCTATGCTTTTTAGAATTTTCCTGACATTAAAGCTGTGACACATCAGCTACAGCAACACAGGTCTTCATTGTATGGCAGTAAATTAAGTTTGCCTTGGAAATATATTCAATTTTTTGTAAAAGATAATGAA
This sequence comes from Psilopogon haemacephalus, assembly GCA_013396835.1. Taxonomy (NCBI): domain Eukaryota; kingdom Metazoa; phylum Chordata; class Aves; order Piciformes; family Megalaimidae; genus Psilopogon; species Psilopogon haemacephalus. The sequence goes on from VWZI01007375.1 coordinate 5,291, forward strand.
GGAGGTTATTGATTATTTATTTATGTAACCATTTGTTTAATTGACCATTTATATCCAATAATTCTAAGGTTTAATATAAATAAATGGATGGCATTAGGTAAATTCCTATAGGAATACTCTTCCTGTCAACTTCTTTTATTTCCATTCCTAACTGTTACAGAAAAATTAATGTAAACTCTTATTGTAAAATAAATGCATCCAACAAACAATGATTTTTTTTGCTATGACTTAAGGTTTTGTGTTTCTTGGGCTACTTTTCTTTAAAGATTTATCCAAGGTAAGTTCCTCTAAATAATAAATATAGAAACACACTAAGCAGGATATAATTAATATTTGCCTTAAAAGTAAACATTAGTACACCAAAAGAGGGTAAAAACAGGATGTACAGAAGCTTTTTATAACACTTTGAACCTATTGTGTAACATCACTGTAAAACAGGAAAAGCATTTTAAAACAAAATAAAGCAGAATTATTTAAATAAAATGTAATCACTGAGGGGTAAACAGAGGCTTGCATACGAATTATACAAGCAGGATAAAAGAAAACATGCTCAGGTAATAAAATCTGCAAAGAACGTAGAATAAGCAGGAAAGATGCCTGGTAGAAGAAGAAAATGTCTTCTTCTAGAAATTAAGAAAGCATGTTGGCTGCACCTGAAGCCCAATGACTATGACTATGAAGGACAATACTAATTGTAAGCCATCAGGTACATGCTTCTAGATCAGTGAACTACTCAAATACGTATGCTCCAATGGTAAATGAAACAATCAGATTCACAACTACTTAAAGATCTGAAATATCTCTACTAGAAATAAAAATAATAATACGGCAACAGAATTTAAAAACAGAGTTGAAAGCAATATTATGATTAGTATTTTTTCACCAGTAATACTATGCTACATTTATAAATGCTTTTAAAAAAATTTGGGGTTTGGGGAATTTTTTTTGGTTGGTTAGTTGGTTGTTTTTGGGAGTTTGTTTGTTTATATTTGGGTGTTTGTTTTTTGTTTTCTTTTTTCCTATGCTATAATCTTGAAACACAGTAAGTGTCATTATGCCCATTTTATTGATAGTGGAGACAAGGTGTGATAAAATAATATATCTAAACTTTCCATTTGGCCATAGGTTAGTCTTCAAATAAAATACATGATTTCTAATACCCAATCCCCTGTTCAATCACTTGAGCCATAAAACTGAAGATACTAGAGTGGTCATCATCGTAACTTTTGATCCCTTTCTGTGTTAATAGTCATCTAAATATAGTCTTGTAATAAGGTCAGTGTAGTGAGAGAGAAGCCATTGAGCCAGAAGGTAATACTCTCTGCAGAGACTGTCTTTTGCCTGGGTATTTATGTGCTAGTTATCTGTACAAGTTACCGGAAACTATCATATTATGACAGATTTTCAAGTTATTATAGAGTTTGGAACCATAATCTGACAATCCCAGATAGCAACATGAAGTTCAGCAATTTATTCTAAGTTTGTTCTGGAACTTACACAACTGTATTGGAACCTAACTCTCAGGAGCAAGTGACAAGTGAAAGCTTTAAATGTGCTGAGAACAAATCTCTATTTCATTAGAGAAATATTCTACCCATCTAAATTATTCTGTAAATTCATTTGATCATGCAGCTCCCAGACCAAGGTTAATTTATGCAAAGGCTGGTACAGCTGCCACTTAGATTGCTTAACAGTTGGTAGCATCAAAATTCATCCTCTTTGCTTTATTAAACATTTGACGTTTAGGTAGTTGAAACCTGATAGGGAGAAAAGAAAAATTGGAAGTCCAGACTGGAAGGAGTATTACCTTCTTTTCAGTCAGTAAGTTAAAAAAAAAAAAAAAAAAAAAAAAAAAGCAGTAGAAAATTGCTGTTGTTGACTGACATTACCTTCTCTTCTGAAGTAGTAGTACTTCTCCCATAGCTCTGTTCTCAGGGGCAGTAACAGCAGACCTGCCTTTTCATTGTGCCAAGAAAAGAATAGTACCATAACTACATTATTCCCAGCAGCAACCTGCTGCCTTAGGAAATTGCCAGCTTTGCCTGTGGCTAAAACCAGCAGTGCTGTCCTGGAACTGTTCAGCTCCTTCGGAAGTGTTATTTAAGGAAAAGGCTTAAAACTCTCTGCAGAAAGCCTAGCTGAGGGGCATGTGCTACCACTAGAATAGCCCTTACTAAAGTAACTTTTACAACTTCCAGATGAGATTTGTTATGTTAATAATTTCAGATCCATAGCAGTTGAAAAACAAACAAGCAAACAAACAAATCAACAAAAAACCAGCAAAGTACTTATTTATTTTCTTTTTTTTTTTAAGTGTTGCTGTAAAACAGCTTTATAACAATTCTTTGTGTGACATAAGAAGTGAGAATTGGACTTATTAGGGACAAGTAAAGGTTCAGATGAGGCTAACTTAATCCTTTTTGAATAAAGCATTATGAGAGAAAAGGATGAATATCAAGGAATTAAGAGGAATCATTAGTACTGCATGACTGTAATTCAGCGGGTCAAAGTCAGCCTTGCAGAAATGATCCCAGAAGACTAAACCAGTTTAATCTATTACCTGTAAGACACTAATATTAGATGTGATACAGGTATCAAGGTGTGACTTACAATGAACTGAAGGTCGTTATGAAGATCATAGTGAGGACATAGACTTAAGTTAGTCTTCTCTTCTGGAATGTATTCCACAGAACACTCTTACACATTCATGTTCTGCTCACTCAACACTGATATCAAACACATCATACAAAAGACAACATGTAATAAACCTTGTCTTCATACTGTGGTGAAGCCATCAAGTATTGAAACATACGTTTAGATTCCATATATCACAGAATCACAGAATTAACCAGGTTGGAAAAGACCTTTGAAAACATTGAGTCCAATCTATCACCTGATATCTTTTAATTAACTAAACCATGTCAGCAAGTGCCTCATCCAGTCTTCTTTCAAACACCTCTAGGGATGGTGACTACCACCTCTCTGGGAAGCTCATTTCAATGTCAATCACTATTTCTGTGAAAAACTTCTTCCTAACATCCAGCCTAAACCTGCCCTGGTGAAGCTTGAGACTGTGTCCTCGTGTTCTGTCACTGATATGTATAAATACATATGTATAAATACCTATATGTATAAACATGTATAAAAATATAAAATTTATCACCACAGAGGAAATAAACCTCTTCTGAAGGATAAAACTCCCTTATTTTAGGATCTCTCATGGTATGAGATACATGGTTTTTCTTACATTTGCTGTTTCTTGCTATTGGATTTAAAACCAAAACAGGGTGGTCAGCTTCGGATTGCGTCTTCATTTTTAAGTTTTTAAATAGCAGCCGGAAGTCTCACAGATGGATTCTTATTGCTGTCCAGAAAGTTTCTTGACTCTAAACATTGAGAGGAAAGAGAATGGTGACTGTGTCTTTATGTGTTTATGAAGACAGTAAAAGTTACAGTTAAAGATAAAACTATGTTAAAGTGAAACTATGTTTCACTGTGAGTGTCTGGACAGTTGGAATGTGATTTTAATTTCAAATAACTAACACCAAATACAGTTCAAGAAAGACTCGCATTTATGCACTGATTGCCAAATTTTAACCATTGTTCACCCTCTTTTACATCAAATTCATGAAATAATTATTTTGTACATCTTAAAGGTTTGATTTACAATTTTAGTGAAAATTAGTTTCCCATTTATTGCTAGGAAGGCCAAGTTTGTGCCAAAGAATTATGAAAGAAACTTTTCTGGCCAACAGAGCTTGAAAACCTAGGTTGCAATGCTTTGAGCAGTTAAGGTAATTTAAATCTAAAGAGACTTAACTTACACCAAGGGTACTATATAGTGTTAGCCTGAGAGCCATGAAAAAAAAAAAAAGAAACACGCATTTGTAAATATGCCAATTTTAAATATTAATGACTATAAATCTTGCTCTTGTTTTTGCCTCTGCTGCCTGATTTTTCCTGATGTGTGTTATAAGCTTGCTAAGTTTGATGTCACCATCTTCAACCACTTGGATTTAATGAAGCACAATAATCCCAAATGGAAAAATCAGAAGCATTCCATCTTTTTCTTACACACATAATTCATAAGTGGCTGAACTGATTCAGCTCACACCTTTCAGACAAAGAAATACTTGAATCCCAACCTAGGAGATTATAGGGCAATGATGGAAAAGCTGCGAACATATTACATTGCAATATACATATCTGGGACTTACCTTCTTCAATGGTGTTGCTGAATCACAAATTCATAGTCACTGCAATATTTTCACACAGCTATAAATAAGATTGTTCATTATTGAGTTATTGGAATATTTGAAGGAATATAGGCCCAGTTGTGATTAAAAAGACATTGAAGAAGAAAGGAATCCACTTTAAAACTAAAATAAGACATTTGCATATAATTTCACTGTGAGCTGGAGTGAAGAGGAGAAGCAGATTCAGAGATCGAAAGCATTCAAAATGTATTCTGTAACAAAAAGTATATTTCCAGCTTTGATTCTAAAGAAGAGTGTTATAAGTAAACTTATTCACAGCATTAAGAGAAGACATTAGAATGGGGACTTTTCATTAGGAAAGAAAAAGTGTTAATAGAACAGAACTATTCAAAGTTGTAAAACTTATCTTAGAAAAACAGAAACTTATCTTAGAAAAACAGAAACAAAGGAAAACAAAACAAAAAGGAAGAAAACACAGCATTAAAAAATAAGAAAGAAGAAAACATACTGAAAACCCACTTGGACTTAAGGATTGTAAGTGACTAGATAGTAGTGATCTGTTTTGTCAATGCCATCAATTCATGACTGGGGGCAATTTTTTCTGCTGGAGTGGTAATCTAAACATGACACCAGATTTCAGGGGCTCAGGTCTGAAGCATTAATATAGCAAACCACAAACTAGGAGATTATTTTTTTTCCAGGTATGAATGACCAGTAATATTTTAATCAATTTACTAATAAGTGAAAAACATGTTCTACAGTAAACAGAGCTGTGATTCACCATGAAAATCCTTGAGGTTACTTAGTCAAATTATCTGCAGGTAATATTGTTATTGGTGAGATTAGAAACAGAAATATCTTCTGTTTAATTTACTGACTTCAGTGCAGCAGATTATTTCTTTCCATATTACACAATGAGTAGGGAAAGTGAATTTCTTGTTGAATCTTAAATTTGCTTTTTTGAGTATGCTTGGGTGAAATTGCCAATAAGTTTAATTTCTGAGACTATTTCTAAATCTCCGATAAAGATAAAAGCCATACTTACACTCTATGTGTGAATATGAATCAAGAGGTTATTTTGTCATATGTCTAACTTGCAGGTTCTACATAAAAGAACTACTAAGAGATAATCACTTACAGGTTTAATAAGGGAACTGACTGTGAGAGATCATTATTGTAGTGATCTGTAGCATAAGGTTAAAAGAGCAAGCAAGACAAGAGGATTCCACTGTATTGAACTGGAATTATAGAAGAAAGAAACAGTTTATGTATTTGCTACATTTTTGCAACATGTGTCTGATAATAAAAAAGAATGAGGTGGGTTTTTTTTTTAAGGCTGTTTTTAAGCTTTTTGTCTATAGAAATAGACAGCAAAACTAGGGGAAAAAAAAAAAGTTTAAGTATCTCAGCAGATCTTTAGAGAAAGAAGGTCTACTTCAGTTTAAAACTAATTACATGTATTTCTCCTAAATCACAATAAAAAACAAAACAAACAAACAAAAAAAATCACAGAATCACAGGACATTAAAGGTTCGAAGGGACCTCCAGAGATACTCGAGTCCATCCTCCCTGCCAAGGCCAGATTGCCTAAGCTAGTCCAAATAGGAATGCATTTAGGCATGCTCTGAAAGTCTCCAGAGAAGGAGACTCCACAATCCTGCTGGGCAGCCTGTCCAGTGCTCCATCACCCACACTGTTGTAGCTGTTGCTACTTGTCATATAACTGCACACCACCAAAAGAGATTGGCCCCCTCCATTTGACATCCACCCCTCACACATTTTACAGACTCACAGAATTATTCATAGGTGTTGATGAGATCTCCACTCAGCCTTCTCCTCTCCAGATTAAACAGTCCCAGATATCTCAGTGTCTCTTCATAGCGGAGATGCTCAAGTCTCCCAATCATCCTTGTGGCTCTCTGTTGGACTCTCTCCAGTAGGTTGCTGCCTCTCTTGAACTGGGGAGCCCAAAACTGGATACTGTATTACAGGTGTGGTCTCACCAGGGAGGAATAGAGGAGAAAAAGAATCTTCCTAGACCTGCTGCACACACTCTTCCTGATGCACCCTAGGATGCCATTGGCCCTCTTGGCCACAAGGGCACATAACTGGCCCATGCAGAACTTGCTCTCCAACAGGATCCTAAACTTGTCCTTATTGAATTCCATGTGGTTAGCCTTTGTCCAGTACTCCAGGCCTTGTTGAATGGCTGCACAGCCTGATGGGGTGTCAGGCACACACTCCAGTTTTGTATCATCAGTGAACTTGCTGAGGGTACAGTAAATCCCTTCTTCCATGGTATGAATGGGTAAAAGCATGAATGAAAAAATGAAAGCTTAGGTTATGTTTGTAGGAATGCAATGAAACAATACTGCTAGAAAACCATAGACTTAAACTTTGAGAGTTCTACTCTTCAGGTGTCTTGTGTTCACTACAAGAATTCTTCATTATACAGTTTTTCTCTTTATTTTTGGATTACAGAAGGTATAAACTAAACTAAAGTGCATCAACATATGGACACACCAAATAGCTTTGAAAATCTACATGTAGAGAAATAATTCCCCATGATGTTAAAAGAAAATCACTCTCAGCTTTATTCATATTTTTCCAAGAAATTTGTTGCACTTTATCTTTACTTTTTAATTTAGTAAAATTAAGAATTATTTTTACAACTGTTATCCATTCCCTAATCTTTTCTGGCTCATACCACTATTTTCTCTGAGGTAATAGATGATTTATCAGACTGTATGGCAACAACACCCTTTTTCTAGGCATAGTGTCCTGGAATATGCTGCTCTTATTCATATTTTTTCTTAGTTTTATTTATTTAGTCATATATACAAAATTGTCTTCATACAACACTAACCAACCTGGCTTCTCTTTGACAAAGAGAACAATGCCAGTATTCACAGATGAAGAGGGGGGAGGTGATGGGAATGCTGAAGGAACAGGCGGCTCGAAGGAAGAAAAGGGTCCTGATGCTTGGTTGGCAGCCCTGCTGGGAAATCTTAAACCAGATTCTTTTGAAAGGGAATGTTATTAAAAGTAACTTTACTCCTTCCATCCAAACAACTCATAAAAGCATACAATTAAGTCAAAAAAATGACAAGAGCACTCTCTCTCCTACCTGTTTCACCCTTCAGAGAGTAATTACTGCAGGTTAGTCTTGTCTGGGTTTCTGCAAATAGCAGTGAAGTACTTGAATGGGGTGCCAATTTCCCTCTCCCAATCAAATATCTCCTATTCATTCCTACTAACACTAGCCTGGCTAAGATACACAGCAAAGAACAAAGGGGTGAATTTCAGTGTTTCCTCTTTGTGCAAGGGTAATTGAAAATCAAAAATTCACTTTTCAAATGTCAAATTAGAACTGTTAGTACATCAATTTTCTTCAATTTCCTATCACTGCAGGAAGATGAGCAGAAGAGGCAGAGGTATGTATATGAATGGGAGTTAATGAGGGGAAAAAAGAAAAAAAAACAGAAACAGCAAAAGCAAATGAAAAAAATAAAGAAAAAGAGAAGGCAAAAGAAAAAGGAAAAATAAAAAGGAAAAGAAAAAGAAAGATGAAAAGAAAAATAAAAAGCAATGACAAAAAGGAAAAGAGAAAGAAAGAAAAAGAAGAAAAAGTAAAAAGATAAAAATAAAAATAAAAAGGAACAAGAAAAATAAGAAGAGAAAAAGAGAAATAAAAATAAAATAGATAAAAAGACAAACAGAAAAAGGAAAAGAAAAAGAAATAGAAAAAAGAAAAATGAAAAGAAAAAGGAAAAGGAAAAGAAAAATTAAAAGAAAAGGGAAAAGGAAAAGAAAAATTAAAAGAAAAGGGAAAAAGTAAAATAGAAAAAGAAAGAAAAAGAAAGAACAAACGAAGAAGAAAAATTAAAATAAAAAAAAAGAAAAATAAGGAAAAAGAAAAAAGAAAAACAGGATAAAGAAAAATTAAAATAAAAAGGAAAAGGAGAAAAAAAGAAAAAAGAAATGGAAAAAGAAACTGAAAAGAAAAAAAAAAGAAAGGAAATTACAACGAAAAGGAAAAGGAAAATGAACAAGAAAAAATAAAACAAAAAAGAAAGAGGGGAAAGGAAAAAGGAATCAGAAAGTTAAATGAAATCAGAAGGGAAAGGGGAAACTGCATAAAAAATATTTTTGGTTGGTGCTTGCACAGTGTTTAATACAATGATATAAATGAGTAATGACTAAATATTATTTTCCACTGTAACTTCTGCTGCAGCTCAAATTGTCTGACTTCTTTATGGCACTTTCTTTCAGAAAAAGCTTTGTACATTCTTAAGAGAAGTTTAGTGAAAATAAACCTCTCATGCTTGTAATGAAATTCCCCAGAGTACATGACTTCTAAGGATGAGAATGTGTCTTAATCCAAAACTCATTAATAAAAATTGAACCCTTCCTACTGAAGTTTAGAATTTCTCTTAGCAAGTACTTTATTATTTTGACCCTTTATAACATTTTTCTCATAGATTTAATATGGATTTGCAATAAGAAATTCTCTCCAGCAAGATTAATGAGATTCATATTTCTGACATAGTATCTCCCCTCCAATATCAATCCCCTTATTTTTAATATGAAAACTTTCATCCAGTCATACTTTGTCCAGCAAACAAATTTTTTTGGTCTACTTTTGTAGATTTTTTGCTGTTAT
>VWZI01007375.1:14510-26841 GCA_013396835.1 Psilopogon haemacephalus
GTAAGAATGAAAATGCTGCACACTGATTGCAAGTTTAGAGAAAGATTCTATTTACTAGTGCATATATGTAAAAGACAATCAGGTAGAATGGATATATCCACAAACTAAGCCAAGTCTATCAGACTAAAAACATCTAGAATTCTCCAATCCTTCCCCCCTCAGCAAGCCTAGGAGTGAGCTAAAACTGCCCTTCCAATCTTATCATAGAATCATAGAATGGTTTAGGTCAGAAGGGACCTCGAAGATCATCCAGTTCCAACCCCCTGCCATAGGCTGGGACACCTCCCACTGGAACAGGTCACTTAAGGCCTCATCCAACNGTGGAAGTGAGGGAAGGGATACAGAAAACCAGGGAGAAGGGGGGAAAGGAAAAAATTACAAGTGCAGCAGGGGAATTTAGTCCTAAGCTGAGATCCATCGGCTTGGTGGGGCTGAAGGAAAAGCAGGTTGCACAAACAGTTCTTAAATGCAGAGAAAGTCCCCGTTCCAGACGAGACAAAAGGGTAATGGAGATCCCCATGTGGTGGGTTGCTGAGCAGATGGGCAGTGGGGAATGGCAGGCACAGCCTCTAGCAGCGTGGGGAAGAGGTGAGAGAGAGCGAGGTGGGGCCTGGGTCTCCCCCTTTATAGTCCAAATCCTAGCAGGAAATGGGAGTGTCTAACCATGATACCTGGGAGAAAAGGGTCAAACCATCCCTTGTGAGGAGGGACCCACCTGGGTATGGGTCAAACCATCTCTTGGGAAGAGGCAGGGGGTCCCAGGTGGGCTTAACCCTTTACACTCATCCAACCCAGCCTTGAACAACTCCAGGGAGGAAACAGCCGCAGCCTCCCTGGGCAACCTGATAGTGTCTCACTGTCGTCACTGTAAAGAATTTCCTCCTACCATTCCGTTTAAATCTCTCCTCCATCAACTTAAACCCATTACCCCCCATCCTGTGATTACAGGACCTTGTGAATAGTCCTCCTCCAGCCCTCCTGAAGGCCCCCTTCAGATATTGGAAGGCTATTGGAAGACTACTGTAAGGTCTCCTCAAAGCCTTCTCTTCCCCAGACTGAAAAACTCCAACTCTCTCAGCCTGTCCTCATAGCAGAGTTGCTCCAGACCTTTGATGATCTTCGTGGCCCTCCTTTGGACTCTTCTTAGGCCTACAAAGCCTCAGTAAGCCTCATAATGGAGCTCAAAATTTCCTGCCAGCTAGAAGCCATCTCTGCCAGAGAAACCATGAGATAAGAAGGGATGCACACTCTTGCTGGAGAAAAGAAGTGAGAGGAGAAGAGACAGAGATTGAAATGGAGAAAGCAATATCGGCCAGGTACTGGCTTATAAATTGTGATGTTGTAAAGCAGAATAGAGTAACAATATTACAACATCCTGGGATGACCCAGTCCATCTGCTGAGATGGGTCTTCGTCTCTGTAGTTTTATTAAGGGAACCTGGGAACCCCTTCAAACTACCACATTCCACCCCTTTTATTCTATGACATTTCCTGTATCAAGCATATCATCAAACAAGAAACAACTTCTTTAGATAACACTCATCAGACTGTTCTTCATCTCAGCATTTTTCAGAACATTCTTTCATTTAGGATCAGGAAATCAGAAATATCTGAAGTTATGGCTTTCCACTTCTCATCTTGGTCTGCAAGGGAAAAATAAGCCCTTTTGTGCCAGCATAATTTCTAGCTTCAGTTCTAACAGAGTTTCCAACTGTTATTACTTCTTTTATGTGACTTTCTACATAGCAATGCTGTGAAAGTCCACTTCTATCATGAGATATATAATGCTTCTGATTCTTAAAAAAAATCAGACAAACTTTTCTATTGAGCAGCTTGAATTAAGAAGTTGCATGCATTGCCTTCAGGACTGCTAATTTACCATTAAATAATAGAGGCAGGATTGAAATGCGCTTCTTAACTCTCAGCACCAGAAAAATTACTTTGGAATCTGATTTGTTTGGGGATTAATTGGTCAATGTAGGATTTATGAAAATAGAATTATCTTTATTTTCCCAAGAAGACATGCCACCAAACTAGATACAGAACTAGTTAAGGTTTATTTACAGGTTCTAGTTCGTTAGGGAAATCTTCACAAGGATGCTTATGGGCAAGTTTAGTAAAACAGGAAAGTCAGAAAATGGAAAAAGCTAAGCTACAAGACGGCTTTACTCCACTTATAAATTAGGCTGAGCAGAGAACCTAGGGAACAGATTTTACTCACAAAGGTGGACTAAGACCTTAGCGATCATCCCTGATGAATTTCTCTACAGCAGCCTCTGAAACTGAAAGATAGATCCAGTCATGGATCCACGTGGCAAAGTCCAAGGCAAATAAAACCCACCACATTCAGAGTGTCTCACACAGCTTTCATGAGGTGAAAGATCTCTGTGCTGTCTTAGCAGCATATGGAAAGGCCAAACTGCTGTTGTTTTCCCTGGCTTGGGGTAGTGAGCAGGAAGTCAGGATGTGGGTGTGGCCCAAGAGAAACCAGGTCCAGGTACTGCTGGCAGCTCTCCAGCCAATCACCAGATGATTCCATTGTGGTCTTTCCCACAAGTCAGTACACATGTGGGAAAGGGCATCTTTGCTGTTCTCCCTTGAAGCCTGCAAGGGCAGGGTGTGGGAAAAACAGTTTTCATGCCTTCTTCTTCTCCCATTTAAACCTCTGGAGATAGGTGGGGCAGGGAAGGGGGGAAAGAAGGGATTTGGAATGCCCCCCAACAGTATGTATACATTTTGCTCTTATGATTGGCTCTGGAAAGGACATATTTTGAAAAGTTGGCATATATTGCATTAATTGTGATTTTCATATCATTCTACCTCTGATGTTAGCCTGATTTGCCTCAAGGCAAGACCAATTTCAATTTTTCTTTCTAAGTTTGAGGTTACACAGTCACCTGAAACTTTAAAGTGGATTTTTAGACCAGCATGGGAAATTCTCATATAATTTGGAATATGGTCTTTGCTATAGGACATTTTCTTGTTCTCTCTGTCATGAGAGAGAGGATAAGCTGATATACAAGAAGGCTGAGAGATCTGGACAGACTTGAGAGCTGGGTGAAGAGGAACATAATGAGGCAAATTTGGAACTACTTTTGTGTGTCCAGCTTGGGCCTGAAACAGAAAGATCACACGATCACGGGATGTCAAGGGTTGGAAGGGACCTAAAGAGATCATTGAGTCCAATCCCTCTGCCAGAGCAGGACCATACAATCTAGCTCAGATCACAGTGGAACATATCCAGACTGGCCTTGAAACTCTCCAGAGAAGGAGATTCCACAGCCTCTCTGGGGAGCCTGTGCCAGTGTTCTGTGACCCTTACCCTTAAGAAGTTGCCCCTTGTATTGAGGTGGAACTTGTGCTGAAATTTACACTCATTGCTCCTTGTCCTATCACAGGGAGAAAGTGAGAAGAGCCTGTGCCCCACCTCCTGACCCCCAGCCCTCAGATATTTATAAACATTTATTAAATACCCCCTCACTCTTCTCTTCCCCAGACTAAAAAGCCCTAAGTCCCTCAGCCTCCCCTCATCAGGCAGTGCTCCAGTTCCCTAATCCTCCTTGTAGCACTCCACTGGACCATCTACAGAAGATCCCTGTCCCTCTTCAACGGGGGAGTCCAAAACTGGATGCAGTATTCAAGGTGAGGTTTCACCAGGGCAGAGTAGAGGGGGAGAAGAACCTCCTTTGATCTGCTGGATACACTCTTCCTAATACACCCCAGAATTCCATTGGCCTTCTTGGCCACAATGGCACATTGCTGTCCCATGGATAACTTGTTATTGACCAGGACTCCCAGGTCCCTCTCCGCAGGGCTGCTCTCCAGCAGATCATCTCCCAGCCTGTACAGCTGCACAGCCTTCAGGTGTATCAGCCAAGCCTCACAGTTTGGTGTTGTCAGCAAACTTGTTGAGCAGACACTCTCTCCCCTCATCAATGTCATTGATGAAAATGTTGAACAGTACCAGACCCAGCCTTGATTCCTGGTGGACTCTGCTAGTCAAATCTATGCACACTATCTAATCTATGTGCACTACTTAAGCCAACAGGAATTTTATCAGCAACTCTGGGTATTTTTAATAATAATAATTGCAGAATGACAAAATGAAGTTTAAGTACATTAAGTACATGAACTATGTACAGCAAGAAAATATCTAAGCGGTGGGTAAGTCCCAGGATTCTATGTTCCTAATATCACGTCTCATCCAGAAAACTCGTAATTCTAGAGAATCTGAGAATTGTTCTTAACAAACCTGACTGCCTTCTAAGATAAAGCAAGCCCAAGGTCCCTCAGGCTCTCATCATAAGGCAGTGCTCCAGTTCCCTAATCATCCCTGTAGCCCTCCACTGGACCATCTACAGAAGATCCCTGTCCCTCTTAAACTGGGCAGCCCAAAACTGAATGCAGTATTCAAGACAAGGTTTCACCAGGGCAGAGTAGAGGGGGAGGAGAACCTCCTTTGATCTGCTGGATACACTCTTCCTAATAGACCCTAGATCCCTCTGGCCTTCTTGGCTGCAAGGGCACATTGCTGTCCCATGGATAACTTGTTATTGATCAGGATTCCCAGGTTCTCCTCTCCACAGGGTTGCTCTCCAGCAGATCACCTCCCAGTCAGTACCGGTGCAGTTTATTACTCCTTCCCAGGTGCACTTGTCCTTGTTGAACCCCATTTGGTTCCTCTTTGCTCAGCTCTCCAGTCTGTCCAGGTCTTGCTGAATGGCTGCACAGCCTTCAGCTGGATAAGCTAAGCCTCCCAATTTGGTGTCACTGGCAAACCTTCTGAAAAGGCACTCTGTCCCATCATCAGTGTCGTATATGTGTTCTACCAAAAGATGTCTCATTCTATATATTGATTTCTCCATTCACTGGAGAGAAATCTAAATCAAATGTTTTAACATGGCCAACTACATGTATAATGTTAGCTAACTTTAATATTTTTTAATAATCCAGTGAAAATAATTATATCTATAGAAGTATTTTCACTGACTTCAGTAGGGTTTGGGATTGGACTCCAATGATTCCTTGTGTTTTTTCTGATATTTTTTTGTTTCCCTGAGTAATTTATAAAAGTGTTCTTTCATGTTAATTCTGATGTTAATCAGAAGTTTCATGCTTTACTAAAACAAACTCTAAACCTTGAATATTGCTGGTTTATCATGTGCAGCACACTTTCCTCTAGATATACAGAGAACAAAGTAAGATTTACTACTGGTATGCCTCAGAATGCATTTCTGCATAATTTCATGTCTGACTTAAAAAAAAACCACACAAACAAAAACCCCAACCCAAGCCAAAACTAGCTCAACACACAAAAAACCCCAACCAACACCAAATGAAAAAACAAAATCCAGGAAAATAAGTCTTGTATTTGAAAAAGATCCAAAGTTATTAGGTATCAGACCTAGTTTGTCGATACTCCACTGACCTATTTGAAGCACAGCCATATTTAAATAAATGGGCTTCTGTTTCATCATTTAGACACTCCTTGTATCTAACCAAAGATTGTTATCATAGAAGCATTACAAAGATTCAAAATACCTAAGCAGAGATTAATTTACCTTGTGAGTCCTGAAAAAGAACCACACAGGAGCTGATTATGTGGCAGACTTAATTTCTTGAGTGATTGTTTTATTCATCCTTACTTGGACTTAACCCTACATACATGCCTAGGTACAATAGAAACAGAGGTTATACCAATAATAAGATTTAAATAAACAAGGAAACAGAGAAATAAAACTTCCTGAAGAATTAACCTTTATGTGAAAATGCAAATCAAAATTTCTCCTTAGATGTTCATTCCAATTTAATGATGAAAATCTGATCTGTTGTTTTTGTGGTATCTGAATTTGGGGATATTTTATACATTACAGTTTAGTATTTTTAATGGTATATAAGTTTGTAAGTTACAGATGCACAAAACTCTAATATGCTGGGTCACATTTTGGAAAAGCATATAAACCAATAGCTGAAGTGAATTCTTGAAATAAGCAGAGTTCCTTATAAATACATATCATCTTTTATATATGTGGAAGTCTGTGACATTGAAACTTGCTGACAGGTCTCATAGCATGAATAGGCTTATGACTTCAACTCAATTATTATTTTTTCTCCTCCTTAAACTGAGTTGGTGAACTTGACATTCAGCAATGTGTCTTTAGTTCACATGAAAATTTTGAATTTTCATATTAAAACCTCTTCTTTTGCATTGTGGTTTTGAAAAGAGGAGGGTTAGGCATTAGGTGTTGTGTTTCTGTCTATTTTATTACACAATCATGATTCCATGGATTTTTAAAGGAAAACATGGCTTAGAAAAACAAAACAAACTATAAATACTGGCAAATCTGAATGTCAACACCTATTTTTTTCAACAGGTACCAAAATTTAATGATTAATTAAAATCCATACATTGATAACAATGAATAGCAGAGCAAATCAGCACAAAATCGTTACTAGTCTCAGAGTTCATTTGATACAGGATATTGGTTCAATCCAGGGTAAAGAAGGAGCAAAATGAAAGTGTATTTAAAAAAGATAAAAAAGTTATTGAAAGCCTCGTAGTACTGAGAATGGGAACATGACCTGCCTGTATTAGAAATGCATCTCTGGTAAGAATGTGTTTCACTTAAAATTTAGCCACAGAAATGTCAGTGAAGATCTAACAGTTCTAGAGCTGTGAATATGTGAAATGAAAGGGGCATAAATTGAAAACTGACACTTTTAGACAGTGTACATAATTGTCATCATTTTTTCAGTGCTCTCTTCTTTTTCAAAGTTGTAAAGACCCATGTAAAACTTCTGCTTGGGTCTCCTTCCCAAGGCTGGAATATGAGCTGCAGTCTAGTTTATGAGAATCTCAAGTCAGAAAATGCTTTAAGCACAAGATCACTCTACAATCAAAAAAATAGTGACTTACTTGATAGAAGCTAGCTTGTATCTCCAAATCATGGCTAAGAAGTTTGACTGATTGTGGTTGTTTTTTGTTGTTGGTGGTGGTCTTTTGTTGTGGTTTTGATATGTTTGTTTGGAGTTTGGTGGTTTGGGGTTTTTTCACCTTTTTTGTTTGTTGGTTTTGTTTTGTTTTTTCCCCTCTTGCACAGGCTTCCACTGGGGAAAGGATAAAGCTCTAATTTGCTTTGGTGGGATACAGCGTTTCTGATCCATGATTGTATTGCTATGTGAGATACTGATTTGTGGAATCCAGAGGGACTTCTCCTTAAAAGACTCTTCAGTACAGGATAAAAAGGTGGAAACCATAGAGACAGTACAAAGGAACTGACAAGTCTTGATGGTATACATGCATTATCCCCTTGAAAAAACAGATTAGTAGAAAAGTCTTGAGCAAAAACATGGGAACAAAGCTTAGAGGTAACTCGCCAAGCACCATGCAGTTAATGGAGAGTGCTGTCTTAGCCTTGGAGGGACACAAGACTTGGGAACTCTTAAAAGGTCATAAGGACCTTGCAGATGGTTCTGGGGGAGTTGAAAGTGGGAACTGGGCAATGACTGCGGCATTAGGGCCTTTTCTTTTGTCTTGGTCTCTGGTTAAGTTGTGGGTCCACGTGGGGTTCTCGTGGCCATGTAGTTTGACCAATCCCATTGTTGACAGCATCGCGTGGACACTTAAGTCAGCCAATGGTTAAAAGACATGTGTTTATGTTAACTTATGTAAGTGGAGCTTTCTGCATAATAAAGTGACAATTAGCTTGCATCAAGTTGCGTCCTATCTCTCAATTGCGGCAAATGGTGACCCCCGATGTGATGGGGAAGATGAACCACTAAACTGCGTGTCCTGCCATTGATCCCACAGAACTTTGAGTGAGCTGCTGAAAGGAAGCAGGAACTGTCCAGCCTGATCAATCCCTCCAGTTGTGAGAGGTGAGTTGTGGGTAAAACCTGGGGAATCAAGGTTTTTCCTCAAGGAGAGATGTTTATAAACTTATGAAAGAACTCCTTAAAGAACATGGCAAAACAATTTTGGGGCATGACCTTGAAACAATTTTAAAGTGGATACAGGTGAAGATCCTTGATGTTACTGCCTCAAATATATTTAGAACATAACTCTGGGAGCATGTGGGTGTATAGCTCTGGGATGCAGCCACAATGGGAAATGTGGAGGCTCAGCATTTACTCCCTTCCTGGTGAACCATATTTGAAACGCTTGATGTACAGGAGGTGATGTCAGGATTTACTCCTAAACAGCACCAGGTCCCGTGTCTGGGGTGGGTCATACTTACTTATGTGGGACATAATAATCTGGCTTTAACGGCACTTACTATTGACCACTTAATAGGGATGGGCTTGCATTCTGACCCAGCCGCGCAAGCCCGTGAGATAGCCCATGGGAAGCCTCAGAGGCAATCTGGGAAGAGGCACATAAAGCCTTTCTTAATGTCCCAGACTCTCAAAAACCAAATATTACTCAAGAATAATGAGATTCTTATATGCAGTTTATAGACAGACTTAAATAAGCATTAGATCATCAAATTAATGGACAGGCAAAGGAAATATTTATTGTTGAAATTAGCAGTGGAAAAGGAGAATATGGATTGTAAAAAAATGCTAATATCCCTGCCTAATTAAAATCCTACCTTACCAGAAACGATCGAAGCATGTAACAGGATAGGTATGATGGAACATAAGTATGAAGCCATGGCTGCAGCTTTTGTGGCCATGAAAAGCCTAATGAACATGGGAGTTTGCTTTGGTTGTGGTAAGCCGGGCCACCTTAAAAAGAATTATCTGATAGCTAACAGCATGGCCAAGCCCAAGCCACCCGAGGTTTGCCCGAAATGTCAAAAGGGGGGACCATTGTAGTGCATGACACCCTTCCTTTAACACGGAAAACAGACACTCCTGTTTGAGTGGATCAATGTCCCCTGCCATTAGAAAAAACACCACACACTTAAGGAATTGGTTACAGAACAGCCCAAAAAGGGGCACATTGTGCCTTCAACAAGTCCCTGGAATTCTACTATTTTTGTCATTACAAAACAGATGGGCAAGTGGTTCTTGCTTCATGATCTCACAAAAATTAATGACGTTATGGAAGATATGGGAAGCCTCCAACCAGGGCTACCCTCACCTACAATGATACCATATCATTGGCATTTAACTGTTGTTTGATCTAAAAGACTGCTTTTTTAGCATCCCTTTGCATCCAAAGTATGCTCCTAAATTTGCTTTTTCAGTTCCAAACATAAATATGCAACAACCATCATAGAGATATCACTGCGTTGTGCTTCCACAAGGAATGAAAAACAGCCCTACAATCTGCCAGTGGTATGTAGCAAAAATTCTTACTCCTGTTAGAAATGCATTTCCTAGTATTTTAGTGTACTGTTACATGGATGACATCTTAGTGGCAGTACAAAGCCCAGAGCTCATGAAGGAAGCTGTAGGCTTTGTCATATCCACTGTAACTCAAGCTGGATTTTGTGTAGCCCCTGAAAAGATCCAAAATATGCCACCTTGGAAATATCTTGGTTGGAGGATGTGGAATCAGACCATAGTTCCTCTGTCCCTAAGAATTAATACGTGTGTTAAAACACTTCATGATGTTCATAAATTGCTGGGAACTGTAAACTGGATTCGCCCTCTCCTAGGAATTTGTAATGTAGATTTAAGTCCTTTCTTTGAGTTACCGAAAGGTGACAATAACCTGTGTTCTCCTCGTGCTCTGAACCCTGCAGCATTCCAATCATTACAAAATGTGATATTGGCCATTGTCTCTTGGCAGGCTCATGGGTGGGCACTTGAACTGTCTTTTTCTTTAATTGTGTTGAACGTGTTCGACAACCGTATGCCCTGATTTTTCAATGGGACAAAAATAAGACTGACCCGTTGCTCTTAATCAAGTGGATTTTCTTGCCCAACCAGCCTGCCAAGATGATTTCTACACAACATGAAATGTTTGCCTTGTTGATCATTAAGGCTAGACAAAGGCTTTTGACTTTAGCAGGAAAGGACTTTGAATGTATCTATATTCCTGTTAAAGAAATGTATCTGCAATGGCTTTATCAACAATCATGTTTTTGTCTCGTCATTAATGGCTTATGTGGGTAGACTTTCCATGCACCTGCTTTCACATAAATTGTTTCACCTTGACTTTTCTTTGTCTCCTTTGCTTTGATGGAGTTAAGCACTCCCACTGTCTTCATGGATGCATCAGGGAAGACTCCTAAGTCTGTCATTGTAGGGATGACCAGGCCTCAGCATGGAAATCAGACATTGACAAGGTTGCCGGTTCACCCCAGATGGCTGAGTTTGCTGCCATCATTTGAGTATTTCATAAATGGATGCAACCATTTAATTTGGTAACAGACTCAGTTTATGTAGCAGGCATTGTTCAGTGTGCAGAGGCAGTGGTATTGAGGGAAGTGAATAATTCACAATTATTTGACCTACTGCAAAAATTAGGGTTTTTCTTAGATTCTAGGAACCATCCTTATTTTGTAATGCATATCAGGTCTCATACAACCTTACCAGGGTTCATTGCACAAGAAAATTGAAGGGCTGTTTTTTTGACATTGTCAGTACAAGTTTTGCCAGACCGCCTTGCTCAAGCTAGACTAAGTCATTCTTTTTTCCATCAAAATGCAGGGGGACTTAAACGACAGTTTGGCCTTTCATTCCAGCAGGCTGTTAATATTATTGCTGTTTGCCCACACTGTCAAAAACACTCTTTCCCTTCTGTTGCAAGTGGTGTTAATCCTAGGGGACTGCAAAGCTTGCACTTACGGCAGACGGATATCACTCATTTTGCCAAATTTGGTACTCTCTAATATATCTATTCCTCTATTGATACCTTTTCTGGTGCTTTATATACCACTTGCCATACTGGTGAGAAATCTCAAGACATACGTAAACATTTTATGTGGTCCTTTTCTGTATTGGGCATTTCTTCTCAGATTAAGACAGACAATGGGCTGGCATATATCTCTTCCTTGCTTAAATTGTTTTTTGACTCCTGGGGCATTACCCATATCACAGGTACTCTTCATTCCCCCACTGGTCAACCCTTAATAGAGCATTCCCACCAGACATTGAAATGCCTTTTATTACAACAGAAAAGGGGAATGGGAAACACAACACAGGAAGAAAGATTATCAAAGAAGCCAAGGATTTAATTTCTCTCATGAACATATTCCAATTAGCCTCAAACAAGCAAAATCCACACTTCTATATCACACAGAGTTTTGCTGAGAATTATCTCTTTAATCTAAACCAATATTTGTGATAACGAATAGTCCAAGTTCATGTTTTTAAGTTTACACTTTGTTCTGGCTATCTTGGATGTAGGTGGTTCAAAAGCTCAGAAAACAGGAAACTGTTTATCTTTTCACTGATGAGGGAAAAACAAGGACTCTCAGGTGACACTGGGTTCATGCTCATGTGCTGTAGATTCTCTCATATATTCTGGTTTTGGGCTCCACACAGCACCTAAACCAGAAACTCCCAATAGCTTTTATTATACACTCTGAACTTAAACTCTCAGCTTGTTAGATTTACCTGAGAATACACTGGATTTCACCATTCTCCTGCATTACTCAGTGTGTATGACCAGGACCTTCAGCAGAAATTACCCTTCGGACAGCTTTCCCTTTGCCCACAGGAGAAAATACATGAACATATTGCTTGTCAAAATGAGAATGAGGCAAAGTAATGTAGTCAATCTGCCGCGCTTCACCATACTTGTACTTTGACCATCTCTCACCATACCATTAGGGCTTGATTCACTGAGCCTTCTTAATAGCAGCACAAATGTCACAGTCATGTATGACTTTGGTGAAAGCGTCTAATGGATAAGTTAATTGACCTATCACATACCCATCAGTGCAGAGGTAAAGGATAGGCAAATTTTCCCGTTCAGATGCATCAAGAGTGAGTTGGACAGCTTTTACCTTAGCGAATTGACTGGATTCACCTTCTCCATCTCTTGGTTCAGTAACTCTCCTGTTAGGACTCCAGACTGGTGATTTCTATTTGTGTCTCTCAGCAGAAGAATGAGTCATATTGCTGTCACTATTTTCTTCTCATAGCCAAGGATTTAATTTCTCTCATTAAAATATGCCAATTAGCCTCAAACCAGCACATATGGGAAAACTACTTCAATATGAGGGGAAGACCTTGAGCTTTAAATACTTTGAAAAAACAGTCCATTTCAAAATCTGTATCAGACCATGCACTTAATCAGATCTTGAGCCCAAAAAGTCAATTACAGTTTGGACACTTTTCTTTTCCTCAGTGCATCTTAGTACTGAGCAGCCCCTGTTTTGGATGTAAATCAGTTTGCTTAAACCAGACAGTCTTTTTTTTTTTTTTTTTTTTTT
>VWZI01007376.1:0-17525 GCA_013396835.1 Psilopogon haemacephalus
ATTTGTTTTTGTTTTTTTTGTTTTGTTTTTTTTTTAATGGCAGAGACTAAGGTAGCATGTGACAAGCTGTCCTCTCTCTGACTCAGTTGGTAAGTGAACTCACCAACAGTGAGCCTTCCATTATCACCCTTTGATAGAAACTTTCTAGCCAAGATGTTAGCATAGGATGAAGAAGAAATTTTAATATGCTTCTTTATGAGACCTGTCCCAAGAGGAATGTTATCAGGTTCATGTATAGCATGATCTCTATTAAAAGCTTCCTTCATAGGAAACTCCTTCTAAAGCTTATCTCCCTGCTCAACTGTGTTCCATTTCCTAGATCCCCATGGCAAATCATCTTGGGAAGTGTATCTCATACCCACAGCCAGCAGAAGGTGTGTCCACAAACTTACCATATTCGTTGGGGTTGCCAGATGTTTGTCCACTTCACTCTCCTTTGCAAGTGGGCCTAGCTGCTTTGCAGACTTGTCTCCTACCTACAGGGCACTGGCACCAATAGAATAGCATCTCACTATCCAGCTTAGTATTGGCTCTCGTGATTCCCTTGAATATTCCTTTCTAACTTCCCCTTCTCTGAGGGGATCATTGTAGCCCTGGATGTCGTCCTTCTCCTCTTCCTCTCCTTCCTGATCTGTTGGTGCTGGCCAAACAAAACTCTCCTAATAGCATTCCTAATCTTCAGAGAGCCATCTTCCCCGTTGGTAGCTAATCTTATATTGTGCTTGTATTTAGGTCTCAGTAAACCGGTCAAATCTTTAAGACAAAATTTCTCCTCTTCTTCCTCCTCCTGAGCACCAGAGGTACCTGTCCCTAAGCCTTAATTTGAACCATGTTTTGGCCCTATTTTAGCTTTCATTTTGGCAGGGGCCAGTTTAACAGAAGATGGAGCTTGTAATAGATCTGAATTTTGGGGAGCTTGAGCTGCTGCTGCCTTAGAATGAGAATTGTCTTTTGGATTGGAATTAGAAATTGTTGACTGAGAATTTGAACTTTGGGTCTTTGGTTGTTACAAGCTGTTTGTCTTTCATTTTTATAAACAATTGCGGTATTATCTGTTTTATTTTGAGTACGTGTCTGGGAGTACAGCCAGAATGTGACCCTGTTTAGCAATCCATATTATTATTTTTCCTTTTCTTGGCATGGTCTATCTGTTTTTTTTTTTTTAAGTGGTAGAAGACACTTTCAGACTCAGAGCATAAATTAAGAATAAAATTTTAAATAATAGCAAAATGATAACATACGTTAAATATATCACAGTGGTCTTTGAATAGAAGTTTTGGCAAGGGTCAGGAACACTGCTGTTTGGGAGAATCATGCGTACCAATGCTGTAGAATGGCTCATTTGATTACTAATATTTTCTGACTTATTAAAAGCATCAAAAACAGCATTGGAAGATATCTCAGTAATATTAAAGCCAGCAAACCCAATAAAATTGTCCCCGTAATCCCAAAACATATTTTAAAATCTTTTTCATGCCAAATTCCTTATAAAAGTACCAATTTTATCAATAAACAAATGATGCAAAAACCACAGTTACTGAAGAAATGACCTAGTATAGCAGCCAGGTCAGCTTCATTTTTAACTTCCAGGATTAATTAGCAATCAAACGTAATTTACATCCACCCCACATTGGGTAATCCAATTAGAAATAATGTGGTGGTTTGGGAGTTACCTGCCCCACACTTTGAAATAACTCAGGCTAGGACTCAGTCAGCTGGAAGTTAATGAATGAAGCTTTATATTTACAGCTTTGCACAATATACAAGCATCTATTTACAATGTATAACAAATATTTACAGATATGCACAGTAAAAAGGTAATACAGAAACACCACACCCCTCCCAGATCAAAATCCCTAAGAGGGGTAACCAAACACCTCTGACACCTTCCCCGTTTCAGCAATCTTATCTCACCATCTGTTTTATGCAGCAGATAGGCAAAGGTAGATTGGCCAGGGCGATTATCAGCAGGAAAGAAATTAGTGAAATTATTCAGATCCAGCTAGGAAGGGAGAAAGAGCCATGCAGAGCATCCACAGCCCAAAGCAGTCTAAAGCCTTCTGACTTATCTATATTTGGGTTACAACTCTTAAACATTTTTTTTTCTTTCTCAGTAAAACTATGTGTGAAGTAGCATCATCACTGTTTTCCTTTCTCAGCCTATAGTCTAATTTCTCGTTCAAACCCTCCAATTAGTTCAAACCAGCACAACTATCTGCCATAGCAAACTCCTGGCCAAGCTGGCATCCCATGGCTTGGACAGGGGCACTCTATTCTGGGTTAAGAACTGGTTGCATGGTCTGGCCCAGAGAGTGGTGATGAATGGTGCCACATCCAGTCACTAGAGGTGTGCCTAAGGGATTAGTGCTGGGCCCAGTCCTTTTTAATATCTTCACTGGTGAATTGTTGAAGGGCATTTAGTCCAGTATCAGTATGTTTGTAGACACCAAGTTGAGAGCAAATATTGATCTGTTTCATGGTAGGAGGGTTCTGTAGAGGAACCTGGACAGACTGGAAAGATGGGCACAGTCCAATGCCATGAGTTTTAACAAATCCTAGTGCCACATTCTGCACTTTGGCCACAACAACCCCATGCAGCACTACAGGCTGGGAACAGAGTGGTTGGAGAGCAGCCAGGCAGAGAGAGACCTGGGGATACTGGTTGAAAGCTGAATGAACATGAGCCAGCAGTGTGCCCAGGTGGCCAAGAAGGCCAAAGGCATCCTGGCCTGTGTCAGGAATAGTGTGGCCAGCAGGACCAGGAGAGTCATTCTTCCCTTGTACTCAGCACTGGTAAGGCCACATGTAGAGTACTGTGTCCAGCTCTGGGCCCCTCAATTTAGGAAGATATTGAGGTGCTTGAATGTGTCTGGATATGGACACCAAGGCTGGTGAGGGGGCTGGAACACAAGCCCTGTGAGAAGCAGTTGAGGGAGCTGGTGTTGTTTATCCTGGAGAAGAGGAGGCTCAAGGGAGACTTTATTGCTCTCTTGAACTACCTGAAAGGATGATTGTTTCAGGTTAAGTCCAGCTGGGCTGGGGAAGTGGTCTGGAAACCTGACACCAGGTGTCCCTGGGCCCTTCTGGGTGGAGCACCCCACAGGTCAAAGTTTATCCCACTCCCACTTTCTGTCCACCATCCTATATAACAGGAAATTCAATCTCCTCTCACTTCCTTACTTCTTGCCTTTGTTTTTGCAACATCTCCCTGCTGTTTCTATTTCCAGATAACTATTTGGCCAGCTATATATGTGGCCAACCCTGCTACATCTAAAGAAAAAAAATCCATCTCAATCCAGAGAATCCACTGCCATCCAGCCTGGTTTTGTATATGTATCTGTCCCCATCCCTTATATTTCTGTAAATCTCTTTTACTATATATACCTTTTATTTATTGTTAAAGGTTTTTGGTTTTTTTTTTTTTTTTAACTTCCAAATCTGTGTAAGACTATTCTTTGGGTGTTTCAACCCCTTTTATCTTTCTGCCTAAAGTCTTTCATACAGGGAGAAGGGGACAGGGGGCGAAGCATCCTAAATTTTGTTCCATTGGGCTTTTGTAGACTTTGGGAAGTTTAAACAGCAACGAGGATGTAGTCAGGTGGGGTTTGGTCTCTTCTCTCACACAACCAGTGACAGAACAAGAGGACAGTGCCTCAAGCTGTGCCAGGGCAGTTTTAGCCTGGATGTTAAAAAATTCTTCACAAAAAGAGTGATTGGCCATTGGAATGGGTTACCTGGGAAGGTGATGGAGTCACCATCCCTGGAGGTGATTAAAAGGAGACTGGATGAGGCACTTAGTGCCATGGTTTAGTTAATGAGAAGTTGTTAGGTGATATGTTGGACTCCATGATCTTGAAAGCTTTTTCCAACCTAGATAATTTTTTCTGATTCTGTTAAATAATGTTCACCATGTTTGATTCCTTTTACTACACAAAATAGTAGTAGGAAATAGACATCAGTTGCTGGAGGTGCCTATTTCTCTAGGTGCAGAAGAAGCTGAGGCTGCCTGAAGAGTATATACTTTATTATTTTTCTTTCCTTTTCTATGATGTACAGTTACTCAGAAGGAGATTGAAGCTACAGTTTTCAGAAGTTCCTGCTGCATCAGAAAAGGTGCACTTATCCTCTGCTGGATTCCAGCTAGGCTACTTTAAAAGGCTGGATGGTGGCATCTGAGAATTTAAATATCCATGGGAAGTGACATGACTTGTTAGATCAGTACTGTTGCACTTTGGACACCACCTGGAAATTCAGCCTATGTCTTTGTTCCTTAATCTTGCTTGTGGCATTTTGAATCATATATAGAGTGAAACATGATACGATCCTCTCTTCCTTTCCACATACTACGGTAAGCAACAATACCTGGCTTCCAATGTATCTCTATCTCTGGCAACCTGATAGTTATTGTTACTAGAATTGCTTGTCACAGACGTTTAAGGTAAGATTTATCCCAACAAGCTTTGTGCACATAAAAGCCTGATCTGTAGTCTGATTTCTAATTGGCAAAGTGATGGAAGTACCTCCAAAAGTGATTTATCCCACACTGCATGCCTGTCTCTGGGTGACTAGAGTCATCCTCACAAAGTACCTTTTCCTTTCAATTTCCTCTAACTATATTGCTTTGAGTGAGTATTACCATGATAGCACTTTCTGTGAGGAAAAGACTTTTACGGGAAAATTACCTGCCAGCTTGCAATTATACTGGGATACAACAGATGTCATACAGGAAAATGTAGCATTTTAGAGAGTGCAATACATCACAGGCTCCAAGAGTTAACTGCACACTTTCTGACTATATTTGTAAGCAAAGAAGACTTCATTAGCTTGAGAGCTGAGTAAGATTCGAAGCATGAAGCCTACTAAACCCCTTATTTTTTCCTCCTATCAATCTTGGTCTCTGAAGACCAGGTTTTCTGTGATTTTTTAAACTATATTTCTATTTTTAATACAATATTAGATTTTGATTAATGATTTTCATGTAATTTTCTAGTCTCATTGCAAGTCTCAATAAAATAAAACCCACGAAATTTTTCACTGATCAAGACCTCTACAAGATAGTGCTATATTCAACATTGATAATCCTTTGATTCAGTGCTATTTAATCAAGTCTAATTTTTAGCTAGTATTTCCAATCAGATAATTGAGATCAGAACTAGATTTACTGGACTTCTTCATAAATCATAGAGAACTGAGGAACTCTGTTAATCAAAGGTAGCTTTTTTTTTGAAAAAGCACAAAAACAATGTTAAACTAGGTACTGCTAATATGTTGTAAACACACTTTGAACAATGCTACTCTTTTTCAATGCTGAAATCTTAGTTTATATTTTTAGAAGACATTTATTTTTGCCATCAAGAAACTATAAGAGAAAAAAAAAAACGTATTACAATATATACAGAAAAACTGCAGTGTTAAACATCTCTTCCCTTTTACTTTCTCCATAAATATAAAGCATCAGATGATAGAAAACAATTCATGTGATGTACTGCAAGTCATGTGCTATTAGAGTTAAAGGTGCTATCTGCCATAGTAGTAATAGTTGCTATCTATAGCCTAATATACCATAAAGCATTGTAATAGATAAGAAGAAAGACAAGAATACCTCTTACAAATCATCGCTGATGTTTACTTGATTTTGCAGGGAGCAATGTTGAAAGATTTTCCTACCATACCACAACCCAAAGATTGATTCACATTTCATCCTCTGCAAATTGAGCAAAAAAAATCCTAAACCAAACCAGAAAAGGCTACTTTAAAAAGAGAGTAGCAACAGCCTGGAAATGTCAGACTCTCTCAGAACTGTTTCCCTAATATCTCATCCTTCATGATGCAAATAATCAAAAATAAGATAGAAGGGAATGACAATTTGGTTGGTTTTGTTTTTTTTTTTTTCCCCAATCAATTAAATTTGAAGGAAAATACTTTTAGATTCAGTTTCTAAACTATATATCACAGAATTATAGAATCATAGAATGGTTTAGGTTGGAAGGGACCTCAAAGATCATCCAGTTCCAATCCCCCACCATAGGCAGGGACACCTATCACTAGAACAGGCCACTCAAGGCCTTAGAGACAGAGACACATACCAACAGTAGGTAAATATTATTATCTGGAATTTGTGATTCAGCAGGTTTGTAGAACCTTCTCCTCAACTGGTCCTAGGTATTTCTCATAAATACATGTAAATGAAAAAGGCAAGTTAGCAATGCACCAACAGTGATTCACCTGCAACCAGTGCAGCAAGACATAGCTGATTCTGATTTTTACTTCTCGACCTTTCCACTGTCCATAGTAGAGAGAGGTTTAGTTTTCTAAGCATGTGTGATACACACTACTACAATCTTAACTGCACCAGATGTACAAAACAAGTCATTAAAAGATGATGTGTCTGGTTTTATCAAAGAGAGTCTAGTAACAATTTTTTTTTAATCTAAAAAAAATCAAATTCATTTTTCAAGAACAAATTGTACAGGACCAAACTCAAAGATTTCTTGTATATTTTATTTACAGATTGATTGATTTTTGCTATTTTAAAAATATTCATTTATTTTATTTTATTATTTCAGTAATTTTACATAATTATTTTTCACTTTTTCAATGTGAAAAGCTTTTAGTATGTGCTAACATTTACATAATCATAATTTTTTTGCTTCCTTCAATTTGAATATGAAACTGACCAGAAATTCTACTACATTTCTCGCTGAAGATCTCTTTTTCATGAGCCCACTCTGGTTTTATTTCATACATTTATAGATGTTTGCATTCCCTTCTTTTAGATGTAATTCTTATACCTTCCATATAGCTAATACTTGGCTCACCAACTACCTATTTCCTGCAGACTCCATTACTGTCTTTGAAGTGTGCCTCATAAGTTGTGATTGATTGAGAAACTATCCCCCAAATAAAACCAAAATCACCAGACTAGCTCAGAAGTCTTGGAAGTAAAATAAAGCTATGTTTTACAGCAAACTACATTTAAAAGCATATATATGTAATTTATTTACATGTACTTAAAATTATATACAGTTCTTTACAATTTAGAAATAATACAGAAATCCAGTCCTCCCTGCCAGGAAACAAAAAGCCCCAAAGAGGCCAATGTCACCTTCTCCTCTCTCCCCAGATGAAAAAACAGCAAAGCTCACATGTTAACAGTTCAGTTAAGATTAGTATTCAGCTATGCACAGAGGAGCAGAGGAGGAGGTGGAAGGCAGAAGGCAAAAGGAACAGAGTGAGGAATTTATATATTTTTTTTATACCAATCAGCAAAACAATGACTGATACAGACTTTATCGTTATTATCCTCTTACAACCAATACCCTATTCATTCAGTCTGTATTCAAAAGAATTTCCAGAAAGTTCATCTCTCTTGTTATAATTTAGAACTAAAATAGATTGTTAGCTCTTAAACAGTGATTTGTAAGTCCTCAACATAACATTCCTGAAGATATCTATAAGCAAAATAGCATGAGGTTAATAAAATATGGCAAAACTTATTTGGGGGCTGATAGACATCTACAGAAAGGAAGTGCTATATTTGGATTGAATTTAATGAAAAGATACAATTATAAGCAGATTTTTTTTTCCTTTCATCTGTGAGACTAAGTCACAATACATCACTCTCACTACAACTCTGTTCCACAAGATTACACAGAATTATTTAGTCTCAGAAATGCAGAGCATCTCTGAATATGGTATTTTTCATTCTACCTTTACCCAAGATAGACAGCAAATTGTGCTGAAATTTTTGCATATTCAATTTATAGAATTGTGAAACTATATACTTTTAATTATTAATTTCTCATTTCTGAACAGAGACACTCTCCACTAATCAGTCTGGACCCATTTAAAACATACATTCTAGATTGTAATACTAATAAGTTATTGAACCAAATGTGGCAAATAAATGTTGTTTAATCTTCACAAAAGAGAGAACTAATTGCTACACTTTCCTATGCTCATATACACACAAAGTCAAAACTTTGACATATCCTTTCCCTTTTCATCTTGCAATTATTTTTGCTCTCTTCCTCCTGGTACAGAGGGCTTGGGTGATATTCTTTTATTCCTTTTTATTTCATTTTGGTTTTAAACTTGAAGTTCTTCAACTCAGTTTCAGTACACAGACAGCATAGACTTTTTCATGCCCATATGTATAATTCAAGATAAATTAGGCCCAAATTGTCATCTGATAGTCTATGTGACTCTCTGTCCTTTAAAAAAGTAAACAACCTTTATAGGACCAAATAAGCACTTCAGATATTCCTGTACTTCATGGTTATGTTGTTCTCTTATGGTCAAGCTACACAGAAATTGTCTAGTCCCTCTTTTTCTGGTGCAAAGATTAATTAAAAAGGAAAAAAAAAACACACCTTAATTAAAAAGAAGAAAAAATAAAAGGAGAGGAGAGGAGAGGAGAGGAAATGATTGACTTGCTCATATTCATCATGTCAAACTCATCACTGAATTTGTCCCATCATCACAAACTGCAAGGGTAACACAGAAATTTAAACCTTCATCATCTTTTCACTTATTATTCTTTCCTTACATTGTCTGAAAGACCCATCAACTAATTTTGGCTTGCATTTGGCAATGATTTTTAAACCTTTAAGGAGAGATCAAGTTATATAGGAAGTAATCATGCAGTTTAACAGCCTTTCATCTGGCAGGCAGACAAGTACTTGAGATGGCCTTCTGTTACTGAACATAGTGAGATTGCACCAATCGGCCAAGAAACCAAAACACAAAAGAATGCAGTGAGCAGAGAGCATGGAGAATCACTCACACAGGTCATGCAAGACAAGTAATCTTGTAAAAAAAACTTCTTTGTAATTATTAAGAGCATGTCTGTGTTCAATTGTTAATTTCACTAATGGTATCCCTCCCTGGCATCCAAAAGACGGATGCCAAAACAGAAAGTAAATCCAAATCTGTATATAATCCTCTAGTCACAATTTGCATTTCAGACTTCAGAGGTATCAATTCACTGGTTTGAGTCAAGTATTTTTTGGGTTGTGCAATTTTGGATGTTCTCTGCTTTTCCTAGCTACTTCCATGGCATTGCTCAAATGAAATGCCACAAGGATTCTTTATGACTGCTTTTCTTAGATGTACATTTGTTTAATAGACTTTGTCTCACAATTTCCAATTACAATTTATTAGCTTTTAATGAAAAATACAAGGCTAATTAATTTGAGGGCATATGAATGATTTTTTGCAAGAAAATTAGAATTTTCTTTTTTTTTTTTTCCCCTTTCTTGCTGGTCCAAAACCAGATATTTTCAGAAATTTTGAGAGAACCCAGGGAAATTAGAGCAAAATATTTTAAACTGAATTAGCACAATTGGTTGATTTAGAGATATCTGGAAAGATATCTCTGCTGTTTCTACCCTATAACTTGGAATATCCTCACTGTGACAACTATTTTATATTCAGCAGAAATGCAGTTTTATCAGATGATGAGATAGACAGTGGCAACACTCACTAGACTGATTTTCTCTTCTTTTCAAAGGCTACAGCACCTATTTGTCAAATAAATCACATATATTTAAAAACAATGAAATTGCTGGTTTTGTTGGTGACTTTGTTTTCCTGTTTCTATTGTGGGTGAAATGTTGAATTTTAAAATACTTTATACTTGTCTTCATTTGCATTTGCTGTGCAGTGATAGTGTGTCAGCTGGTTGAGGGAAAGACTTGAGGCATGTGACTTTCCTTGAAAACCTGGTAAAGTTGATAGCTAAAATGAACAGCTGAGGTGTGGATACAAGAAATAAGATCACGATACAGGAGTTGCAAATTGGTAGCTTCTCTCTGTCTTCAAGGAGAAAAAAGTATTTCTACTCTTAATTTCTAGACATTCTTTCAAGCATGAGACTGAGGAAGGAAGGAAGGAAGGAAGGAAGGAAGGAAGGAAGGAAGGAAGGAAGGAAGGACAATGAAATTATTCACGATTAATGACTCCAGTAAAATGGGTGTTCATCTACCTTTCACAGGATAGATTTCAAATGTATTGTTCCTGCCAAGGTCATATCAAATTCACGTAACTATACAAATAATCACAACAGACAGTTTACCTTTTCATCCTGAATAACCCACTTTCTTCACACTATAATGGTTGTTTCTGTATCTTAGAAAAAGCCTCAAAATTACAGAATAAAGAATCTTCTGGATGTGACATAGAATAGTTGCCTTTAGTAGCCAGTGTAAATCATTACAGAATCTTGATTCAACATAATGGTTTCTAATTTTCTAAATCTGTCTGATGGGAGAGCCAGGCCAACTATAATTGCCATTGAAAAGGCCAATGTTTTAATTTGAATAAATAAAAGAGAGGGATTCCCAAAACACAGCTGCACTTCTTTATTAGTGAGGGTTAGTAGGAAGCCACAAGAAATTGCACAAATATTGCATGGTACAACAGCCTGATAGATTCAGCTGTAGAGGCCCTAAATATCAGATCTTCAGGTTTGCATCTCCCTTGCTCATGTCACCACTAACTTGATTTTATTCTTCATTATTGGTGGTAACCAGCATGGCTTCATCAAGGGCAAATCATGCCTAACTAATTTGGCGGCTTTTTATGATGAAGTCACAACAGTGGTGGACAAGGGAAGGGCAACTGATATCATCTACCTGGATCTGAGTAAGGCATATGGCTCTGTCCCACATGACATCCTGGTCACCAAGCTGGAAAAACATGGACTTGATGGGTGGACAACTCGCTGGATAAGGAGCTGGCTAGATGTTTGTGTGCCAGAGAGTGGTGATCAACAGTACAATGTCCAGCTGGAGACTAGTGACAGGTGGTGTCCCTCAGGGGTCACTGCTGGGACCAGTGCTTTGACATCTTTGTCAGTGACATGGATAGAGGAGTCAAGTGCACCCTCAGCAAGTTTACAAATGATACCAAGCTGTGTGGGACAGTGGACTTGTTGGAGGGCAACAATACCATCCAGAGGGACCTGGACAGGGTGGAGTGGTGAGACCAGACCACCCTCATGAAATTCAACAAGGCCAAGTGTAAGCTCCTGCACCTGGGTCAGCGCAATCCCAAGCACAACTCCAGGATGACTGGTGAATGCTGGAGAGCAGCCCTAAGGAAAAAGATCTGGGGGTCTGGTTGATGAAAAGCTCAACATGAGCTGGCAGTGCATGTGCAGCCCAGACAGCCAACCATGTCCTGGGCTTCATCAAGAGCAGCATGGCCAGCAGGGTGAGGGAAATGATTCTTCCCCTTTACTCTGCTCTCGTCAGACCCCACCTGGAGTACTGTGTGCAGTTCTGGAGCCTCCAGCACAAGAAGGACATGGAACTGTTGGAGTAAGTGCAGAGGAGGGCCATGAAGATGATCAGAGGGCTGGAGCACCTCTGCTATGAGGACAGGCTGAAAGAGTTGGGGCTCTTCAGCCTGGAGAAGAGAAGGCTTTGAGGAGACCTTATAGTATCTTTCCGGTTTCTGAAGGGGGCCTACAGGAAGGCTGGGGAGGGACTATTCACAAGGTATTGTTATGACAGGACGAGGGGTATTGGGTTTAAATTGGCAGAGGGGAGGTTTAAATGGGATGTTAGGAAGAAGTTCTTTCCAGTTAGGTTGGTGAGACAGCAGAACAGGTTGCCCAGGGCAGTTGTAGCTGCTCTGTCCATGGATGTGTTCAAAGCCAGGTTGGATGAGGCCTTGAGTGACCTGTTCCAGTGGGAGGTGTCCCTGCCTATGGTGGGGAGCTGGAACTGGATGATCTTTGAGGTCTTTCCAACCTAAACCATTCTATGATTGTATTAATCTGGAAACTGTCTGCAGAACAAGAATAAATTAATATTCAAGCTGAAATGGGCAGGAGGAGCAAGTGATCAAACTGCTCAAGATAGTTCACATTGATTTCATGAAGGTGTGCATCCCTACATGTCTGCAAACCAACCAAAAAAATCCTCTCAAAAGCCAATAAAGAAATCCAAACAATAACAGCTTCCCCAAACAAAGCAAAAAAACACCCCAAAACACCAAACATCCTCATCACAACCAAATAGAAAACAACAATCAAACAAAAAACCCAACAAAAACAAATGAACAAAAGCAAAAAAACCTCAACCAACAAACACTCAAAACCCATTGTGTTTTTATTCTGCTTAGAAGGCAGAAGTTTATATAGCTTTAAAGGTGTGTTTTGTTTTGTTGGTTATAGAATCATGGAATGTCAGGGTCTGGAAGGGACCTTAAAAATCATCTGGTCCGGCCTCGCTTCCAGAACAGGATCACCTATACCAGATCACACTGGAAAGCATCCAGATGGTTCTTGAATATCTCCAGAGAGGGAGACTTCACAACCTCCCTGGGCAGCTAGTTCCAGTGGTCTGTCACCTCACAGTGAAAAAATTCTTCCTTAGATTCACATGGAACCTCCTATGCTTCAAATTCCACTCATTCCCCCTTGTGGGTATTACTGAAAAGAGGCTGGCTCCATCCTCCTGGTACTCACCTCTTACATTGTAGTAGGTTAGAACTGGGTTAATTCTCCTCTAATGCTGTGTTTTGTGGTGCTGCAGCTAAGCATTGATAAAACAGCAGTGTTGTGACTACTGCTGGGCTGAGCACTCAGGCTGGGGATTTTGTTTTTTGGGGTTTTTTTTCCCTCAACATCTCCCGACCCCAAGATGCTAGGAGGACATAGCCGAACCAGGTGATTCAGACTGGCCAAAGGGATATTCCATACCATATGATGTCAGCTCAGCTATAAGAAGGAGGTATTAGGAGGAAGTTTGGGGAAGATTCGTCTATGGCGTCAGTCCTCCAGCAGTAACCATCAAGCGTAGAGAGCCCTGTATGTCCCAGTCCAGAGGAATTTCAGGTGTGGGTGGCTCAGATTCTTGGTCAGAATTAAGGCAAATATGGTGTCAAATGCATAGGCTAGCTTTATTGCATTCACACATCTTACATGAGGATGAGGATAAGGATGGGGAGGAGGGGAAAAATAAGAGAGGTGGGGAAGAAATGAGAAAGAAAACAAAGAAAATGTCACCATGCCAAGAGAAGAGAGGTCACACCAAAGTGATTTGGTGTCTTGAAAGTCTGAGTGGGTGGGGAACATTCCAGTTTGCAGCTTCTCTTCTTCTACCTGGCTGCCTTATTGAATACGCATGCTTTTCTAAGAATCACTTTGCGTTTTCCAGAAGTGATTTGCTTCATCATTGTTGCGGTGGACCTCAAGGGTCAAAAATAGCCCATGTGCTGGCTTGCCCAGACATGTTTTTCTGCTCTCCTTTCTTCTGTTTCGGGGAGGCACAACCATGGAAAAAAGGACAAAAGACCTAGGGGCATGGAGTCTGAGCACTCTGGCTTACCCAACTTGTTTTTCTCCTGTTTGCATCCCATGGTAAACAAGGTGCAAGTGCTTGTCTTGTGCTAAGCTTGTGCTAGGCCTATGCCTATGCCTATGTGGACATAGCAGATCTGTGGTTTCACCCAAATATGGTCAAGATTGGCTTAGTGCCACACCAATTGGATAAACTATTATGTCCAAAGGCCCAAATAATCTCACACATTGATATAAAAACAGATAAGCAGGTAACACAATATGCCTTTGCCATTGTTCTGTGCTTAAATAATATTCTGTGTTCTTCTGTATCCGTGCCTATCAGCAATGCTAATGCCTTATAGATACCAATATAAGTTATAACCCAGCCTGGAACTGCTTTGTGTTTACCAGGAGCAACTTTAATTGCTTTCACATGATAGCTGCATGCAACAGCCAGCATGACACACCTGCTGAAACACACTGCAAGACATCTGCTTGCATCTGCCAGAGCAGCCCTGCATCTCCTAAGATGAGTAAGCCCTGGAGGCACACAAATCACTGAAAGCCATGATGAGGTCAGAAACTGTAGGCCCCACCTTCCCCAAGCGGTCTGTGGAGCCCGGAAAGGAACTCCAAAGTCTCAGCACCAGCCAGCAGCCAGACTGGCCAGAAAGGCAACAGACAGAGCTCCCTGGAAGCACTTTGAATACTGTCTCAATTTATTGCTAGCCTCTCAGGTCAAGAAATAATATCTTCAAGTAAATATTTTGAGCTTTGCATTTACATAGAATAGAATAGAATAGAATAGAATAGAATAGAATAGAATAGAATAGAATAGAATAGAATAGAATAGAATAGAATAGAATAGAATAGAATAGAATNTAGAATAGAATAGAATAGAATAGAATAGAATAGAATAGAATAGAATAGAATGAATAAGCTAGGTTGGAAGAGACCTCCAAGATCATCCAGTCAAACCTATCACCCTGCCCTATCCAATGGCACTAAATGCACCATCCAGTCTTTTCTTGAACACCTCCAGAGATGGCAACTCCACCACCTCCCTGGGCAGCCCATTCCAATGGAAAATCATTATCTCTGAGAAGAACTTCCTCCTAATATACAGTCTATACTTCTCCCAGCACAACTTGAGACTGTGTCCCCTTGTTCTGTTTCTGGTTGCCTGAGAGAAGAGACCAACTCCCACCTGGCTATAGCCTGTCTTTAGGTAGTTGTAGACATCAATGAGGTCACCCCTGAGCATCCTCCTCTCCAGGCTAAACAACCCCAACTCCATCAACCTCTCCTCACAGGGCTTGTGATCCAGGCCCCTCACCAGCCTCATCACCCTTCTCTGGACCCATTCTAGTGCCTCAATATCTCTCTTGAATTGAGGGGACCAGAACTGGACAAAATACTCAAGATGTGGCCTGACCAGTGCCAAGTACAGGGGGAGGATAACCTCCCTTATCATGCTGGCCACTCTATTCCTGATACAGGCCAGGATGCCATTGGCCCTCCTGGCCACCTGGGCACACTGCTGGCTCATGTTCAGCCTACTACCTACCAGCACTCCCAGGTCTCTTTCTGCCTGTAGCACTGTCTGGGCTCGTTGTGGCCAAAGTGTAGAACCCTACACTTAGCCTTGTTAAATCTCATCTCATTGGCCTCTGTCCACCTATCCAGTCTGTCCAGATCCCTCTGCAGGGCCCTCCTACCATCTGACAGATTGACACC
Source organism: Psilopogon haemacephalus (assembly GCA_013396835.1). Lineage (NCBI taxonomy): Eukaryota > Metazoa > Chordata > Aves > Piciformes > Megalaimidae > Psilopogon > Psilopogon haemacephalus. The sequence goes on from VWZI01007376.1 coordinate 15,029, forward strand.
TACTCCTAACTTGGTGTCATCTGTAAACTTAATGATGATAGACTCAATCCCCTCCTCCAGATCATTGATAAAGATATTGAAGAGTATCGGGCCCAGCACTGATCCCTGGGGCACACAACTAGTGACTGGTCACCAACTGGGTCTGGCACTATCCATCACCACTCTCTGGCCCTGGCCCTCCAGCCAGTTCTTGACCCATTTCAGAGTGGATTTGTGCAAGCCATGAGCTGACAGCTGTGCCAGGAGCTTGTTATGGCAGATGGTGTCAATGGTTTTGCTGAAGTCCAGGTAGACTACATCCACAGACTTCCCTGCATTCACTAGGTAGGTAACCTGATCACAAAAGGCGACCAGGTTGGTCAGGCAAGACTTGCCCTTCCTAAACCCACACATGCTAGCTTCTGCCCTAAGCAAGAAAGCCTGAGTCCATCTAGTGGCCAAGTGGTAATTACCCGCAAGAAAACATTCTCTTCCAGTTTAATTGAGTTTTATTAATTTCAATTGGATTCAATCACATATATATTGATAGTTAATACTAGATCTAGTTATGTAATGCATTCCATGACTTTTTACAATCAAACCAGTTTATTATTAAAATATAGTGGTCAGGGATGGAAAAATCTGAGTATCAAAATCTGAGTATCAAAATTAATAAAATATTATTTTTGAAAAATCATCTTGCATTAATTAATCAAACTGCTTCCATCACAGCCAGGCCCACTGTCCAGTGGTATTAGGCATGGACAGTGTAGTACGGGTTTCCAGGATTGAGCTCCCTTTGTCCAGCTGATTTCTCTGAAATTATCATCGCTGTTGGTGGAGGAGCTGCTAGACTGCAGTTGGGTTGGATTTACCTTTCAACACAGGAAATCTTCACTCCTATGTGTGTTAGGTGACAAGAGCTTAGTTCCAGGTGTGGTGGTTCAGAATGGTGGTGTTTCAGTCCATGCAAACTGAGCAGTCAGGCAGGTGGTCCCATGGTAGCATGCACAGGATCATTCTGCATTCTCCTGGTTGGTTTCTTGTTCAGTGGTTGCATATTGGGGAGCTCTTGGGGTCTGAGCTCATGCAGGAGGGGATTTTTGGGACAGTGAGTACAAACAGGATGACCACTTAACATTTCTCAGAAATTTAGCTCTAAATGGTTATTTTTCTGAGATGTTGGGACATACTGTTTATATCAGTCTCTGACAAAGAATTATACCAAACTTTGTAAAAGGATGCTGGCTGGAATCTGGAAATACAAACAACAAAAACAGTAACAAGAGAAAACTAGAAGGAATTGAAAAGCACTATGCAAAATTACCTAGAAAGATAAAAAGATAACGAATCTGCTTTAAAAGTTGTCCAGATCTGTTTCAGTAGAGATAGATGTGCATGTGTGTATGATGTGTGTATATATATATATATACATACACACACACACATATATATATAGCTTTATATATATATATAATCATAGAATCATACAGGGATGGAAGGGACCACAAGGATCATCTAGTTCCAACCCCCCTGCCATGGGCAGGGACACTGTGTTGGTTTGAGCTAATTGGAGGATTTGAGTGAGAAATTAGACTATTGGCTGAGAGAGAATTAAACACAGTNCGCAGCATCAACAGGTGATGAGGTAAGGCTAGGGAAGGCGGGAAAGGTGGTAGGGGGGAGTTTGGTTACCCTCTCTTGGAGATTTTGGTCTCCGGGAAGGGTGTGGTGTCTGTATTACCTTTTCACTGTATATATCTGTAAATATCTGTTATATCTTGTAAATATTTACTTGTATATTGTGCATTGCTGTAAATATAAAGCTTCATTTATTAACTTCCAGTGTCCTGAGTTCTAGCCAGGGTTTACAAAAGGTGGGGGGAGGCAGGTAACTGCTTAACCCACTACAGACACCCTAACCTAGATTAGGCTGGACAAAGCCTCATCCAGCTTGGCTTTAAACACCTCCAGGGAAGTGGGCCCAACCACCCCCCTGGGCAAACCATTCCAGGGCCTCACCACTCTCATGGTGAAGAACTTCCTCCTCACATCCAATCTGAATCTCCCCAACTGCAGCTTTGCTCCGTTCCCCCTAGTCCTGTCACTACTTGACACGCTAAAAGGTCCCTCCCCAGCTTTTCTGTAGGCCCCCTTCAGATACTGCAAGGCCACAATAAGGTCACCTCGGAGCCTCTTCTTCTCCAGACTAAACAGACCCAACTCTTTCAGTCTGTCTTCATAGCAGAGAAGTCCTCTGCTATGAAGTCCATAGAAGATGCAGTCCTCTGAGCATCTTCGTGGCCCTTCTCTGGACACACTCCAACACGTCCACATCCCTCTTATAATAGGGGCTCCGGAACTGGATGCAGTACTCCAGGTGGGGTCTCACCAGGGTGGAGTACAGGGAGAGAATCACCTCGCTTGACCTGCTGGCCACACTTCTCCTGATGCAGCCCAGGATCTGGTTGGCTTTCTGGGTTGCAAGTGCACACTGCTGGCTCATGTTGAGTTTCTT
>VWZI01007376.1:21739-32468 GCA_013396835.1 Psilopogon haemacephalus
ATGGTGTTACCTGGGATGGAAAATTCAGGCGCAAACTATAGAGCCCCAGCAACTTGCTCTGCAAACTCAAATATGAAATTTACATAATGTACAGAAAGTATTGGGATCCATAAACTGGTTGTGACCTCTTTTGGGAATTTCAAACTCAGATCTTATCCCATTATTTGACCTGTTGAAGTGCGATACTGATATTTCAGCCCCTCGTTCCCTAACCCTGGCCACAAAAGAGGCCTTACAAAGGGTCATGTGAGCTATTGAATCTCGACAAGCCCGCCAGTGGGACCCTGAATTGGTCTTGTTTCTGATAATCCTTTGGGATGATGTCAAACTCTCTGGCCTTCTCTTTCAATGGAATCGTTCTTTAAAGGATTCTTTAATGATCCTTGAATGGATTTTTCTATCTCATCAAACATCAAAAGCAGTTTTATCTCGACCAGAAATATTTGCACACCTTATTATTAAGGCACGCCATCGGATTCTTATGCTATCTGGGAGACTAATTTCCACCATTTATATACCCCTTACGGATGTCTGTCTTGATTGGATAATGCACAATTCTTTGCCATTTCAGATAGCCATTCAAGGATATAATGGTTGGTTCTGAAATCACACATCTCCTCACAAACTCTTTCACCTATCTTTTTCCTTGACAGAAAAGCCCAAACCTCTGGATGCGATTACCTTTTTTTTACAGAAGGGTCCATACGGACTCAGAAATCTGTAATAGTGTGGTGGAATACACCGGAAAAACAATGGAATTCTGATATATCAATTTTTTCCAGTTCACCCCAACTTGTAGAGTTAGCCGCGGTTGTCAGGGTATTTTAAAAATTATGCTGAAATTCCTTTTAATTTGGTTACTGACTCTGCTTATGTTGCAGGAATTGTTGCCTGTGCAGAGGCCGCTGCGATTAAAGAAGTCTCTAATCCTCAATTTTTTGATCTCCTGCAGCAGTTTGTAGGACTATTAAATAATCGAAAGATGTCATTCTTTGTTATGCACATCAGGTCTCATACTGACCTCCCTGGGTTCTTAGCAGAAGGAAATCGACAAGCAAATTTGCTAAACATGCCGGTTATGCCAATACCTGATCGGCTGGTGCAAGCTAGGCTTAGTCACCAGTTTTTCCATCAAAACGCAAAAGGGTTAAAGAGACAATTCGATCTTTCAACACAACAAGCTGCTGACATTATTGCATCCTGTCATGATTGTCAGCGTGCTATAATTCAGGCAGTGAAGGTGTCAACCCTCGTGGATTGCATAGCCTAGAACTCTGGCAAACTGATGTCACCCATACTTCTGAATTTGGGGTATTTAAATATGTTCACTCCTCTATTGACACTTTTTCAGGCGCCCTATTCTCCTCTTGTCACAAAGGTGAAAAAGCCAGAGATGTTAAAAGACACTTCCTGAAGGCTTTTGCCACTTTAGGAATACCACAGGTCGTAAAAACAGATAATGGTCCTGCCTATACCTCCCAATCTTTACAAAATTTCTTTACTGAATGGGGTGTGAGACATATTACAAGAATTCCTCACTCCCCTACAGGACAGTATATCATCGAACGCTCACGCCAAACGCTTTAAAATCTTATTAAAAAACAAAAAAGGGGGAGTAATGGGATGCCAGAAGAAACATTACAAAAAGCATTGTATGTTTTCAACTTTTTGAATTGCACAGGAACGGACAGTAACCCACCAATAGCAAGACACTTTGGGGAAAATCACGTTTGAATTGCAGGAAAAACCACCAGTGTTAATTCGAGATCCAGAAACAGGTCAGATTAAAGGTCCATATCCCTTAATAACATGGGGAAAGGGTTATGCTTGTGTCTCTACAGAAACTGGCACCTTGAGTCAGTTAGAAGAAAATTGTAAAGATGATGTAGAATTATGGGATGCAGCTACTAGAATTGTTACATCTATCATTCCCTCTTTAGGCACTGCTCAGGTGTTAACTACAATTAACAAATTAGCTTGCTGGTCAGTTAAACAAATGAATGTTACTTCTGATATATTAAGCGTTTTAACTGAAGATGTGTCTCAAATTAGACATGCTCTTTTGCAGAACCATGCAGCTATAGTTATTTTGCTTTTAGCCCAAGGACATGGTTGTGAAGAATTTGAAGGAATGTGTTTTCTGAATCTATCTGACCACAGCGAGTCTATCCATTGCAGCATACAGTGGCTTAAGGATCATAAAAAGAATATTCAACAGCAACATGGAGGATTGGGTGATTGGTTTGATCAGCTGTTTGCAGGATGGGGGTTGTCTGGTTGGGTTCGTAGTATTGCTAAAATGCTTCTATATGTAATAGTTATGCTACTTCTAATGGTTTTATTAATACCATGTCTTTTATAATGCATACAAAGGATGATTGATCGTGCAACAGAGAAAGTGTTTGTTGTGCAATGGAAAGGGGGGATATGGATAGAGGTGATGTGGATGCAGGTGCTTATGTTCAAAGTACTGTGGAGTTAATGAACCAAGAGATTGAGTTGAATACACCCTGGAAACAGAATGGCCAGGAACAAAACAAGAATGAAGAAACCACAGAAGACTGATTAGAAGAAACAGAGTGACCCGTGTACGCAGTGTACATGACTGTTAAGAAGGACACTGTAAGCTTGCCAAAGAAGTGGTTGCTTAGTTGCCGTTATGCATCATAACTGTCAAACAATAGTTGTAGGTCTATAGTATGCAATGTTATCTCTGCCAATCACTGTATTAGTTTTAGCTATTCGGATGGATAAATAGCCAATAGAACAGTAACACGCTGCCTTATTTAGAATATCTAAGCATATATAAGATGAACAAATGCATGTAATAAACGGAACTTGTTTGTATCAAACAGCCTCCCCGTCTCTCCATCACAGCACCATACAGTCTAGCTCGGGTCACAGAGGAATGCATCCAGATGGACCTTGAAAGTCTCCAGAGAAGGAGACTCCACAACCTCTCTAGGGAGCCTTTTCCAGTGCTCTGTGAAACTTACAGTAAAGAAGTTCCCCCTTGTGTTGAAGTGGAACCTCCTGTGCTTCAGCTTCCATCCACTGCTACTTGTCCTATCCCAGGGAACAAGTGATCAGAGCCTGACCCCCCTGTCTGACCTCCATCCCTTGGATATTTATAAACATTTATTAGATCGCATCTTGTTCTTCTCTTCTCCAGACTAAAAAGCCCCAGGTCCCTCAGCCTCTCCTCATGAGGCATGTACTCCAGCCCTCCACTGGACCCTCTCTAGCAGTGAATATAATTGAATCATAGAATGGTCTGTGTTGGAAGGCACCTTCCAAGGTCATGTCACCTAACTCACTCTGCAGTCAGCAGGGGGATCCTCAATTAAATCAGAATTGTCAGAACCCTGTCAAGCCTCATCCTGAATATTTCCAGGCATTGGGCCTGTTACAAATTAGGCAAAATTAATAATTGATAATTATAATAGATATCCAGGAAAAGATTGTTAATAATTGTTTATTAACATTAAATCTTGATAGGAAACTTATTTGCAATGTTTGAAATGCACGGTTTGGATACTTCTACACACAGGGAACAGGCAAAACTAGAACACTTATTTCTTAAAGTAGCAAATGTAAACATTAAAACTGGAAAGAGGTTCTTAGTTTCAAATACACCTCTTGCCTATCAGGGGACTCGAGAGAGTCTACTACTCTCTCTACTACTCTCGCTACTAAGACAGAAAGGCACAATAGAATCTAGTTACAGAATTTCTTAGAGAGAGGCATTGAAATATTTACTCACAAAATAGTACCCAACAGTGGCCAAAGCTGGAAGAGAATTCTGTTGGTGTCTTGAAAGTCATTGCAGGCAAAGCAGAGCACAACATGGCAGGGCAGAGCAGCCAAATCAAAAGTAAAAGTGAAAGCAAAAAATGCATATGGCAGAAGCCTATTTATTGTTTTGCCTGAATGTAAATGGCTGCTGTGAGCACACAAATCACTAATCAGAATGGCATTTTGCCAAATCTGACGATATTAGGTGAAGGCATGAGCTTGCTTTCCTTTATTTGGGAGGAACAAGTCTGGCCAAGTCTTGGACCCTCAAACTGGATGTCTCCATGACTTTTGTCTTTTCCCTGAACTCTGATTCTTGCCCACCAGGGGAGAGAAGGGACAACGGGATCATACCTGGGCAAGCCGGGACACGCACCTTCCACAACATGGCCCCAAGCACAACTTTGGGTAACCTGTTCCAGTGTTCCACTGCCCTCATGGTAGAGAAATTGTTCCTAACATCTAATCTAAATCTACTCTTCTCTAGTTCAAAGCCATTGCTCCTCACCACATTACTACATTTTTTTTAAACAGTCTCCCATCTTCTAAACTATCTTCAGGCACTGGAAGGATATTATTACGTCTCCTCAGAGCCGTCTCTTCTCCAGGTCTAACCTCAGCTCATTCAGCCTGTATTCATAGCAATGGTGCTTCAACACACTGATTTTTTTTGTGGACTACTTGTCACGAATCATATAAAAAACAACAAAGAACACTGGATGTGTTTATACAATGTCACTTCTGTCTTCCATTTCTTCCTCCTCAGCAGCTCTCTTAATTCAAAATTTACTTCAGATAATTATTTCAGCTTTCCCTTGCAGCACTGATCTGAAGAACTGTTGAACTAGTTAGTAAAACATAGAGTCTTCTGAGCCAAAGAAATAACCAAAATCCCAATTAATGCTGCTGCAGCATCACTCTATCGTCATAGTAACATTGGCATGAAGTTTACATCAAAAGGCTTGTTAGAAAGTGTCAGTCTAAAAGCAATCAAATCTCTGGGAAAACATTGAGAAGTTCAAAAGAAACTAGTGAAAGAAGCCTTTAGGATTTAATTTCATTGACAGTTATTCTTGGTTAATAAAGGCAACCCAGCCAGGGACTTTTATTACAAGGAAGCTCAGTAGTTTTAACAAATATATTAGACTGATAGTACTAAGATTAACAGAAACAATGAGGTACTTTGCAGAAACACCAAAGCACAAATTTGTGTTTGTTAAATGTAAATACAGTACAATACAACAACAGCATTAGGAAGGTTTTTAAAAGAAGATGCTATATGGACTAAAAAAATGGGTAGATAGCTTGAGTTCAGAGTACATCAAGAGAGGACTTCCAAGCTTTTGGAGACTGAGCAAATATTTTAAATGTTTAGGTGAATGGTTCTTAGATTGTGACTTGCGTGTAATATACTTCCTGAAAGGATGTATAATTCATCTGGAGGCCACAGAAGGAGGGAGAATACCAATGAAAAAGAAATAAATTTTGTGAGCACACTCAGATGTTGATCAGTATACTGGCTTTTAGAACATTAAGGAACGTGTACCAAATGTTTTGGGGTTTTTTTTGTGAGTTTTTTTGTGAGTATTTTGCAGGGTTTTGCTGGGGAAGTAGATTGTCATTGATTATAGTTTGAAAGCAGCTGAAATGTCACAAGACAAGCCATTCTTCTATAATGTTCCAGGAAAAGATAGAGGCCTTGTCATAAGGATGGATATTCCCATGAGACTTCTGCTTGCATGAAGGGAATAAAAATGCCCAGACTACATTAGAAAGTTATTCCAGCATCTCCTAAGCTCCCTAGCTGCCAGATTCAAACTGAGCCAAAAGTCTTGATTTGCAATCTTACAGAAAATTTAGACCTCATTTTGAATCACATTTAGATTCAGTGCCCAAATTTTGCAAGCTTAGATAGATAAAATCAAGTGAACATTGACACACTGAAATAGACATTGGTCATGTCCTGAGTATGTTCACTGCAGCTGTTCCAAACTGAAAGTAGACTAAGAAGAATAATAGATGTAAAATAGCATCTAAAAGCAGAATAAAGAAGTGAGTTTTGGGAGAAAAGAGGGAGCAGGGAGGGGTTGTACAAGAAATTAATTCACATTCATGTGATGTTTTCAGGTAATTTTTAAAATTATTTTCTTTCACTCCCCTGTTTCATGTTCATCATGAATATCTGTGCAGAAGTAAGGAAGGATGGAAAAATCAGGTAATTAGTTGCATGTGTACTTTGATCAGTATTACATTTTCTTTTTTCAAGTTGTTTGCCAAAGTGACAAGAGACAAACATCAAGGTTTCATTTACAGCGGTTATTCAGCTAAGCACATTCTCAGAAATCTTTCTATACTATCTAAATATAATCTTATGTTTTTCTAATGACAACTTAAAGTAGACTTGGACTTGGGTTTATTTCCACTTCATCAACCCTTTCTTATTGGTTTGTTCTTGCATTTTGTTTCAACTCGTTGTACAGTCATGCAATTAGCATGATTTTGCAGATGATGAGCACAAGGTCTGGAGAGATAAGTAAATGGCAAATAACTTGAAATGTTAGAATTAGGTCTAAAAATCTCTTTAGTGGTTAGATGTTGACTTTCAGAAGAGGGAAAAAGACTTACCTTGTTCTTTGCTGTTAATTGCTGGTGCTATACATTGTCCCTTGTGAAGTGACATAGTAGTTGTCATACAGATAAGATCCCCATCACTGTCTTCAGCTCATTATACCCTCCCTTTATGATTCAGCAGAACAGTGAAAACAGTGGAAAAATACTCCTGTAAAAGATACTTCATCCTTTATTTCAAGCATTCTGCTGGGCCGAGCAATTTTTAGGTTAGTCTTGACACTGAAATAGGATGTAATCTGAAGACAGGCCTGCTGTATCTTTTCAGTTCACATCTGGAAGGGAAAGGGGAGAGATGTATGATCAAATCTCACTAGCTTACACAGCTCACTTTTTGTCCTCTGCAGACAGAGCTAAATGGCTTGTGAAATGAGTCATGGATCTTTTCCCTTTGTGTTCTGGCTGAGAGCAGCATTTGAAAACAGGGTTGTATGTTAACTATGACAATTCTCTACAGGAACTTTTACCATAACTTTAAAAATGTTCCATGTAATAGCCTTAGACAGCAATCAGCATGGATATGTCTTTGTGATCCTTTTCCTCTCCATCATACAGTCCCAGGACACCTGTCCATACTGCTCCCCACAGTCACTATAACTAATGAAGTTGTGGAGCACAGTAGAACAGCATAGGTCACTCACTACCAAACAGTTTGACAACAGTTGGTTCTGTATAAATTACCTTGTAGACATGTTTTGTAGAATATTTCATTATTTTCTGTGGCAGCTTCGATAGCAGCAGTATGGGACACCTCTCCCATTAGTAATATACAATATATTTTCATGTCAGCTAATCTTGAAAGCTGGCTACCATTCTTCAAAAAGGCTGAATCTTTCATTTCCCTCTAATAAATTCTTCACATTAAATGCATTGTTGCTGAAAAGATGTCTGTAATCGAATGTTTATCACCACATTTTCCTGGTGTCTTATGATAAAAAATATTTTCTGTAGTGGATATGAAAGAAGAGTAAGAAAAGTGATAGGAGAAAAATTATGAAAGATCAAATCAAATGTTAGACTAACAGAACTCTGACTAACCACATCTATAGACAAGGCAAAGAAGCTAAAGCTCCAGGAACTGAAAGAAACACAGAATATGCTTCAGTGGGAGAAAAATAAAAAGTCTGAGAAACAGAAATGTGTAGAGTAGTAATATCTCCTTGTATATTTTGTGAATTTTTCATGATATTTATTCTGTTCTATGTGCTCTATAATTTAACTGAGAGTAGAAATTGTGAGCATTTAATCCTGGCATGCACAGGCTCTGCTCAGATTTTTGCTTTAAATTTTTAATTTAGTGTAAGTGTGTAGCCTGGAACAACTATCCATTATTTATTTTTAAGCACTATCTTTTGCATATCCTTACAATGAATAAGCACTTTTAAACATGTTGCATATGTTTCCATTTCATATTTCACATTGAACAAAAACATGGCAGTAGCTTGCATTGTATTTATTCCAAGCAGTTGTAATGCAGCTTCTCCATGAGTAGTGAGAACCCAGACTTGTAAAAAAATGAAGTTAAGGAAAGACAATGCAAAGGACTCCTATAAAAATGATTGTGAGGGTGTGGTGAGTGAGTGGAGAAATGAGAAGGGACAAGTTTATGTTGTTTACTGTTTGTTAAAACATTTTGGATTTTGGAGTTTCATGTAAGTTTCTAAAGACATGGGGCTACACACCATTTACTGTGCAAAGCAGTATTGCAGCTGATAACTGATTGACTGAATTTTTTCCCACTTTCCACGAAGTAGCAGGTTTATAACCTTATTAGCTGTAAAGTGTAAAAGGCTCTAGAAAGCCAGCTCTTCCTCAATTATGGCAACATAGCAAAAGTAATCAACTTAATCCTTTCAGAAGGCTATGCTCCTTCTAGATCTCTAACATGTCATCCACCTCAGTGTGTGGGAATGTGAAATAATGAGGAGTCTGGCCTTGGCTGACACACCTGAAGAGGATACAGAACTCTGATCCTCATAACATGGCAACTGCCTCCCACAAGAGAATATGAGATAGTGAGGCATCTGGTTAGAGAATAACAGGTTATCATGCATATTAATGAGTGGGGTTGTGCTTGCCTAGGTTGTGTTAAAGGATCAATATTTGTAGACGTGGTGCTCAGTACTCGGTCTATATAAACACAGGTGCAACAGGTAATAAAGGGCTTCTACTAATTCACATTGAATTGCATGGAGTTCATTAGTACATCCTTTGCAGCAGCCTTTGCAGCATATCCCCACCCCTACCAGTTAACACACGCCATGAACCTCTATGGTTCAGAGGAAAGGTTTTGGTATGTTTGGGTCTCAAGTCTTCTATACATACTGAGAAAATCGCTTAACTTTTCTATGTCAATTTGCCCCTGACGATGGAGATAAAAATCTATCACTACTTCTGCAGTTTTGTTGATCATATCACATTTATATAAATTCTTAGGCTAAGTTTCTTATCAGTGACAAAATGGTATTTTGTAAATGGGGCCAACTCCTGTGTCAGAAGTCCTCAGTGAGCTTTTGTACAGATATTAATGAGGGAGTGAGATAAAAAAAGGATATTTGGCACATATTGGGACCTCAGAAATTCAGAAGCTATTCAGCTTGAGAGTTTTTAGGTGTTTTCAGCCCTTAAGGTCTATTCAGTCTTTTCTAACATATCTGAGTGTCTATCTGTGTGTTGGTATCTGAACAGTTTTCACAAAAAAAAAAAATAATATCAGTAACAGAGGTCTTATCTCACCCTTTCTGTGTTGGCTGTTCTCCTTTTTACTCCTTCTCTTAGGCTGTCACCTCTATATTGTGAGCACCAGTGCTGCCTGCTAGGTAGCTTGGCTAAGGAAAAGAAGCTGTTTCACTTGAAATCAAGGAAGTCAGCAAGCACAATTCATCCTTTTTATTGCAACCACTGTATGCCCTGCTAAGATGCAAAAGACTGACTTTCTCCCACACATGACAGTTTGGGTGGATGGGAAATATATATCCAGTGGCAAAGGAGGTCTGTGTGCTACCAAGGAGAATGTGCCCTCTACTTCTCAGGATGAGGACGAAAAATAAACATACATCTGTGGCTTTGCAATGCTCTGCAGAAGGATTTGTCTGTTCAGATTGAATTAATCCACCTGTTGAAGTTAAACAGTCTGAAGTTCTTGTGTTTGTTTGTGGGACTATTCACAAGGTGTTGTAATGACAAGATGAGGGGAAATGGGTTTAAGCTGTCAGAAAGGAGATTTCAATGGGATCTTAGGAAGAAGTTCTTTACAGTGAGGGTGGTAAGATACCGGAACCAGGTGCCCAGGGAGGCTGTTCATGTTCCCTCCCTGGGGGTGTTCAAAACCAGGTTGGATGAGGCCGTGAGAAACTTGTTCTAGTAGGAGGTGTCCCTGCATTTGGCAGGGTGTTGGAACCTGAGGATCTTTGATGTCCCTTCCAACATAAACAATTCTATATTTCTTTGATTCAAAGACGTTTGCATACAGAAATTTTGCAAGTAAGTTCCTTGTCAGTAAGGAGGCAGGATGGGTAAATCCACTTGGAAATATGAAAAGTGTTGCCTTTCACTGAAGGCATGACTACCTGGTTCAAGAGCAACACGAACAGCCAAACCCAGGCTGCTCAGACCATCAGCTACAAACATCAATGTGATGGATAGCAAAAGGCAAAATGGCAAAATGGCATTTATTAAAATGTAGCAGTGCTTTTTATAGCATACAAAACGTCATATCCGTCTTCCTACATCCTAACTCAAAGCTATTGGCTAAAGGGAGGGGCTCCTATCTTTCCGTTACAAGGCGAGATCCTTCAGAACGCCAGACCCTGACTGCAACATATCCCCCCTCCCTACGCATAACTAAATTGACTAAAGTGTAACAATCTAAAAAGAGCGCATACATGGTAATCTTAGCTGGAAATATATGCTAAATGCATAACTAAATTAACTAAAGTACCTTATCCTTATTCCTAAAATATCTTATCCTTACTCTATGTCCTATAACTATCTTAAAAAATATGTATCAAAAACTTAACTATGCATCTTAACTTATAACTATGATGTAACTATTGCTTACTTAAATCTTACTTAAATCATACTTAAAACTAAAATATAAAAATCTTAAAAGGCACTCTAAGCAAATGGCAATTAGGCTAACTGATAATAACACAGAGTAAAAACTAGTCTTAAATTACTTAAATAGACTTAAATAAAATAAAAAGGTTCATGGTACCATGATAACATGCATGAGGCACATTGAGTCAGAGGTAGATAGAGGATAGCTAAGGATAGCTTTAAACGAATGCATTCTTAGAGTAGTTTC
>VWZI01007381.1:14911-33391 GCA_013396835.1 Psilopogon haemacephalus
TAAAGTACAAAATAAGAGCTCCAAGCAAAATTCAAGTAAAAAGCAAAAATTCAAGTAAACACTGAAGCACACAATAGTGCTGGAATCAGACCTTTAGCCAAAGACATGACATTGGCTCCACTGGAAACCACATAGCACCGGAATGTCTAAGGGAATCTGAGGACCAATCTCCAGCTCTGCTAACCAAAGACATTCTGGAGAATGGAACCTGAAATAAACACTTACAACATACCTGTGTGTTACAGAACTAAAATATTAAGACAACATGAATAGGAAATGTATGTATTTTCCATTCTGATGGACAGTTTTGATGCACAGTTCGATAAGCTTCACAAGCCACATTTGATAGAATAAAGTAGCTTTACTTGTCAACTTTGGCTGGCTGTGTGTATGTGATTGCCAAGTAGAGATTTACTTTTCTATTTCAGAGAAGCAAATCCCTATCTTGGGAAAATTTCTTAGCTTTTGTAGCCTGTCTGCACAATATGGCAGCTGTCTAAAGCTAAATCTTTCAAGTAAGCTCCCAAAAAAGACCATCTGAGAAGTTCTGAATATTGTTTTAATGTTTTTGATCAATGTGGTATGTAGCTACAGAGCATTAAATTTCATGGCAACAAAATCATTTCCTTACTTTATACAAATTCTGTTCTGTATATCACAATCATTTGCCATTATTATTTATGGACATACTTCTGAAGGTACCATATGATACACATCAACATGCATACCTCCAATCTACAGTGAAGATCCAGAAATCCAGACAAGTGTATTCAAAACAATTGCCTAATATTATGTTTCTTATTTATGTAATTAACTTTGAGGCCACTATTCAGCATCAGAATAAAGCTTTTAAAATTACCTAAAGTACCTAAATGCCAAGTCAGAAACCCAAGAAAGCTACTTATGCTTCTTCCAGTGGCTCTGTGCTGCTGAAAAGTAAGCTGAAATCTAGAGGCAAAGAAAATTTCTCAAGAGTATTGCAGTTGGCAAAACAGAGATCTGCTCTTAAAATTATGCACATTTGGGGATGGAAGGGATCTCTAAAGATCATCTACTACAACTCCTCTACAGTCAGCAGGGACAAAAACCCTATTTTTCCACTTATTTTTGCAAGTGAACATATGCACTTAATATCTTGCACACTATTCATGATATGCAAACCCCCACACAACATAGTTAAGATCGTATGTAGAGAACTGAGACACGGAGACAAAATATGCGTCCAAATCACCTTCTGAATTACTATTTGAAATCAATAGAGTAAAACTGATTAAGCGAAACATGAATACGAAATTAAGCAAAGGCTGGAAATTACAATGCCTGTAAAAATTCCTGATAAGCTTTTGTTGATGCCCAAAATCCTGTAGCCTTTTTCTTGAATGACAAATACACTTAAAGACACTGATTTCAGATGACCAATATTTCTAAACAAGAAAAAAAAAAAAGTAGTTTTAAACTACTGCAGGCAACCATGGTTTACAGGTAAGACTTGTATTCAAGCAATTCTCATGTCACTTTTATCTGTTTTTACACAATTAAAAATTTGTTCTTCTACACAACTGCTGTGAGTTCTACTAAGGAATACTTGCTTTAAATGACACCATCGTTCAGAGATTTTTGAAAAGACAGTCCAAGGTTTTTAGAAGAATTTGAGTGAAAACAGGCAAAACGTACATGGCCTGTATGGATTCAGAGGCCTTACTGTTTACAAAGAAATCTTTTCATCCTGGTTGTTTCCAAAAATGCCTATACCTCACAAACACAGAAAACTCACCTTCATCACCTGTTGCTTGCTGTTTAACCAAAATCATGGGAGATCTGGCTGGGGGTTTACTTAGTGGAATACGCCAACTTTTAGATACTTTCTTTCTTTCATCTTCTGCTGACTGAAAAGGAAAACACACAACTATTTTAGCACAATTTTGATGAACAAAAGCATTGATCTGCACAAATGTCAGTTCTGTTACACTATCAGGATACCTGAAGTACCCACAGTATACCAATAAAATACTTGCCTCTAATTCAGAATACTTATTGTAATTTTAAAAGAGTGAACTTTGTCAAATGCAAATGGTTTGAGGCATAAATTACTGCAGCCCCTCCCAAATTACAGGACATAAATCTTGGGAAATAAGTTCAGACTTTTTAACCACATATGTAGAATATATTTTGTCACTTTGAACAGAGAATATACAAACACACTGCAGAATATCTGATACCTCACATATATAATTCTCTGAAAGGTACAGAAGGAGACAAATAAAGATCTTTAACAGATGATGATTAAAACACCAAGGGGCTGAAATCAAGATAAATAAACCTCACAAACTGCAGAAAAAAAATTATCATGCATAGTCCATGTATGTATTTTGGATTCAAAAATATATTTCACACTCAGTCTAGCAATTTGGTAGTAGATCTTCTATTCTCCCTCTGAGTTGTGAGTTCAGTCCCAGCTGGCAGAGAGTTACTGTGACTACCAACACTGTTTAGTTTTGCATTGTGTTCCCTAAAGTCAACACTGCCTACACTTAATAGCAGAGAAAAAGAAATAATAAACAAGCACTGCAAGTTTACAGATGTCCCAGTGAGAAAACATTATGAAACACATTATTTTAAAAAAAATAAAATACAGTCCTTTTACTAGATGGATCTTTTCCCTCAAGTCATTCCTTTACATATTTTAATTTACTTTCAAAATCCAAGAATAGCAGGAGTGAGACCTTGAAATCATATTGTCTGTACTATCCTGCTATAGTCATGTCTTGAAGATTCACTTTCTCCATTTTCAATACTGTGGATATATTTTCAACTAAAGCAAGAAAGCCCATAACAGTCCATAAACTGTGTGATACAATATAACAGAATGAAAGCAAAATTTCTTTCCACCTAATTTGATCTCACTCAGCTTTGCTGCATTTGGTTCTTCATTTGAGGAGGGCATGACTCCAAAGTCTCTTAGAATTAACATAATCTACTGACATTCTACCAGTGAACTACTAAAGTTCCTTAAGTCTTAGACAAAATGTATACTTTTTTATAAACATAAATATATGATACCAAATATAGCAGTTTCATCTCAATAGCAATAATTAAATCTGACAGCCTTGCAAACACTGGCAGACAGCGAACACATAAATAGCTTGAGATTCACTGCTGACAATTTTGATTCATAGGTATAAAGCAAAATGACTAGATACCTAAAATCAGAGGAAAAATACGTTAGCAAGCAAGCTCCCAAAACATTCTGGTTTTGGATCCAAATTCCCACTCTTCCCTGAACATTTCAAACCATGTCCAAATTAGCATCTGATTAAAATCATGCACATTCTGAAGTGCATTAATATAGGTATCAGGTCTCATTAAAAACATGTTCATTCACATTCCTCTAAATCAGGAATATATTACTAAACTGATGTAATTTGCTTCACATACTGTGGATGTTTCCATGCTAACTTCTTCATCCCGTTTTACAATGGGTACTACTCCATGCTCCAAGCTCCTTTCACAGCTTTCTAGGTCACTGAAGTCACCCTCCGTTGACACGTTTTCCGCTTTATCTGGGTTTTCTGTTTCAGAAGCTTGTCCCTTGGAATGGATGCTTCCTATAGATCAAGAATATGATTTGTTATATAAATCTCACTTTATATTACCATAATTTCATTGTAAAACAATATGAGTTAGTCAAATTCAGAACATGGTTCCTCATTTAGAAATCATACAGAAAAGCACATGGTGGAATGATATACACATATGTGCATTAATGGTTTGATCAAAGTATAATTTATATGTAAATATTTTTAGTTTGGAGAGTGAAATACAATTTCCATCATTTAATAGGATTTTTATATTTGAATCACAACAGATCTCCATCATTCAAAATAATGAGCATTCATGTAGCATTAAAGTTCATTACCCTGACAGCCCACAATCATTTGAATATTTGAATAAAAGATATAAAACATTCATATATGGAACTTTATACCCTACATTTATACCTATTATGCGTGTTTTTAAAATGAAAATAAACAAAGACTAATGGCTTATAATTAGGAAGATATATTTCAAATAGATACCAAGAATATTTTAAAAACAACAACTCTGGTCAAAAAATTACAATAAATTAGCATAATTCTATACTTTGTCAGTTAGCATAATTGTATATTTCAGTGATGCTGAAGGTTGAAACTGTGTGGATTTTGCTTTACTGAATTTTTTTTCTGCTGATGTTTGTATGGAATAGCCAGAACAATGGGTTAGAAAGGTGACCTAAAAAACATGTTCCTGAAAAACTCTATGGCACATCCACAGTAAATTTTGAATCAGAAAAACATCCAAAGAATTAAATAAAACAGTCTCTGTAAAGTCCTTTCCTATTCTTTCTTTACAATGTTTATTTCAATGCACTTTTTAGAAAAATTCCCTTTTTAGATCAGATGAATATAAAATTCAGTTAATACAAAGACCATCCAATACCAAAATGTAATCTCTGGGCATAGAGATTACTGTCTCAACTGAGCATAGTGGACATACTAGCCAGAGATAATTGCAGATCAAATAACCTACAAAGTGAATCAAATCTACAAAGTGAATACTGAAGCTTTCACCACCATATTGAAATAACGTCTTCTCCCCTACAAAGGTCAAATCGTCACCCTTTAAGGGTACAAACGAAAGAGAGTATTGTTCCAGTCTTCTCTGCTTTCTCTACACAGAATGGCTGCTAACTAAATACTAGTTTCTAAGTGGTCATGGACACTACCAAACCTCTATTAAAAGCCTGGGAAAGCTGCAAAGGAAGAGGTTTGGGTTTTGTTAAATATTTTTAGAACAGACTCGGAAAAGGCGTTAGTAGAGTACCATTTAATTTGTCAGCAGGATTTTCTACACCTCCAAATTGCAGTACTCACTTTGCTATCTTTATGTGGATCAGTTTTGTTGGTTACCATTTCAAAATAGCCATTAATGCAACCATTAGCATTCACAATGATGGAAAAACTCCACACAATTTGGAAGTAGATTTTCACAATAAACACAAAACCAAATAGAACTGCTCACAAATTTAGAAGTTAAAATTGCAGTTTGCCATTCTGAATAGGTATGTGAAACTATAATTGAACCACAATGAACTATGAAACAGAAGAAATTAAGTCCAGAATAAACAAAGTATATTAGTATTAAATGGTTTGGGGGAAAAAAAAAAAAAGAATCATCTTTGCCTTGATAAGGCCTTTGTAACTTGCACTGTCAGACAGATCAAAGTGACAAGAAATTTGCCATCTCAAAATGATTCATTTTTGTGCATAAGTATAGATAACTTTTAACATGCAGCACACCACATGTAGTACATGTAGCACACAAGCATGTATGATCTGTACTGTTTGCTTAAGACATTTTGTATAATTTCTGTATTTTTCTTAATTGCTGCCAAATGCATCAATCTATTGAAGAAATGTAATTTACAAAACTTCATCCTTTCTGGCCCTTTAACAAGCACTCAATTGAAATAGTTTAGGTGGTAACAGGTGGTAACTCTCAGATGAGGACATTACTTTTGACATTTTCTCATTTTTTTACCAAATATCAATGTTCTCTTTACATCTAGTATGCTACTTAGGATCATACTATGGTTTAATATCCACTCATTTGTGGCATTAGGAGTATCAACAGCCAACAACTTGCATGTGAAACATGATCAGTCCTTATCTCACCTGCAACCTTGGCATTATCCACTAAATGTTGATCCAGCTGCATTGTGCTACTGTTTCCATCCTCCCCAGAAGGCACTCCTGTGTTTACCAGTATCACTTTTTTTCTGGCCTCTTCACTGACCTTGAAGTCACTGGAAGCTGTTTCAGTAGCTGTGATTTCTGCATCAGCTACCATAGCAGATACTCTCATGACCTCTGGAGTTTGAAACTTCTTAGATTGAGATCTGGTGTTGTAGAAGCTGTTATAAGAGATATTGCTGTCAGAGTAAAAAGTCTGTCTTGGATAAGATAAAACATCTACCAATATATATGTCCCTTTCACCTGCTTAAAGTGGGAAAAAGGCTGACAATTTTTCATCTTTTCTATGTTGAGATAGTGTTTACAATTTCTTAAGTGACAGGTTACCGATTGATTGGATTTAACCTTTTAATCTTTTATCATCATCCTAGGCAAAATTATTAAACTGTAAAAGTAAAATAACCTTAAGTGTAACTATTACTGAACCAGCATCCAAAGTAGCTTTTAATGAATTGTTCTTTTGAACCTGAAAGAGAATAACTCTTACAAAAGTAACAAAGACAAAACCTTCACACCAGTACTAAAATCAGATATTTCCAAACTGCAATGCTTATAAAACACCAGTCTAAACACTCTTCATCTTGTTAGATGTCTTAGGAGTCATTATATGCACTTTAAACACAAACAACAAACATCTGAAAGATGGAAAAATTTTGATCACCAGTATTTTGAACAGCTACAATATCAGACAACACACAGCATTTCATAATGCTTTGTAAAAATACAAAGTGAGAAATCAAAGCTTCAGTATAAGTTTTTGCATTTTCAGAAGTGGAAGGGAAAGGTTAAGACATGAGAAACAGCAAACCTCTGTCAGAAACTCATTTGTAATTTATTGCTCAGGACAGAAGTAACTGGAGTCCAGTTTGAAATTCAACTATGTGACAGAGGTGGAAATTTTCATGTCCTTCACTACACATCAGGTTTCAGAACTCATAACACACTAGTGACAATAGCCAAACTCAGTAAATGAGGAGTTTTACAAAGGTCTTGCATCTTCAGCTACAGATATCTCAAGAAAAATACTTTGCTACCCCTTATTTTTTATTCTGTACCCACCACTGTATACCTTTCAACATCCTCTCTATGAAATAGCAATTTCCAGAAAATCTGCCAAAGTATGAG
The DNA here is from genome assembly GCA_013396835.1 of Psilopogon haemacephalus. Taxonomy (NCBI): domain Eukaryota; kingdom Metazoa; phylum Chordata; class Aves; order Piciformes; family Megalaimidae; genus Psilopogon; species Psilopogon haemacephalus. Next base: position 21,827 of record VWZI01007381.1, read on the forward strand.
ATGCCCATTAGTAACCATTGTACTACAACAGCAAGTCTTACCAGTGTTTACATGCAGGCATTACATTTACATATAACAAACTATTTCTGCCACAAATATCAGAATTGAGCATTCCCTTTCATCATATTCCTGAAGATTTCCATAGGTGGTATTTCAGGTTTTGCTCTATCGAAACTTGTGTTATTTCTATAATCAAAATTATGACAATTTCAATTGACACATAACACTAAACATGTAGCTGAATAAGTATTTTATTCTCCCTTTCTAAAGTGCATTGTTACCAGGCCTGAACAAAAGCCAATTCAAGAAGTAAGCATCACTGGAATGGTTTTCATTAAGTTAGCTAAATGCATGAAATCAGCCCATGTGTTCTTAAAACACAAACATTTAAAAGTCTTTGCTTCTACCTAAAACTGGCTAGCTGAAAGGGTACTACCAAATGAATCACTTGTGAACTTGCAGTTACAGTGTACAATATATACAGTGAAACTTTAAGTAGAGGGAAAACTGGCATTTCAGTAGCTAACTAACAGAATTACTCTCATGTCCAGGTTAAGATGTACATACACTAATAAACTGGCCATCTAGCTACTTTTATTAAATAATGAAGAAGAAAATCCATTAAAATCCTGTTAAATAAGACAAACAAGCATTAGTATACAATGTTTGTGGAAAGCAAAACAAAAACCAAAATGTACACCAAGAAAATTGATGCAGCTGTGAAACTACTTTAACAGATCAAAACTTTGACAGCTTCAATGACAAGCTAAGAAACGTTTTTCTCCCAACTTTCTTAGTGTCGTCAGCATCAGCAACTGAGACTGAGGTCTTTCTTTTTCCAAATTACAATCTGTAATTGACCTGTGGCTGCCACAGAGAGGTTTCAGCTGTAGGAGTGTCAGAGTGTTGCAAATAGGGAGTCGGAAGGCATAAGAGTGACGTGGTAGTGAGGGCTAAGACTATAGCAACAGACTTAACAAAGCTGTTGAGATTCTGACAGCTTCATAGCAAGTTTTTCCAATTTAACCTTTACCTCAGTTCTTAGAAGACCTTGTCTTTAGGTTGCACGTGTCACTAGAAACAATGGCAATCATCCACACCTTGAAAATTTTAATGGACTAACCTCTTCTAAAGAAAGATTCTAAATACCACACTGGAATGCATTTTGATGCTCTCCATATCTATTAACTGCATCTATTCACATAACTTCTAAATGAAATTTACTTTTCACAGTCATTTGGAAAAAAAGACTTGCTTGTCTCCAAGTTCATCTTGATACAGAAAACAGATGAATACACTTTCTCTAAAGTAAGCAAACTCAAAGTATATCAGGAAATGGCAAAAAAAAAAAAAGCAAAAGGGAAATTGATATCATACTGAAGACTATTAAAGAGAGGGTAAAGAAACATAAATACCATTTGAGAACATTCCTGGTTTTCTTTCTTTTCTGTAGCCAAGTCTTTACTTCAGGTGTTGATGCAGGAGTTGGCTTTGTATGATCAATGGTGTATAAATCCTTGCCTTGTTTCCATAGCTGGTATCTGTCTGGTTGAAATTTCTTCACAAAGACGTCCATGGAGATTGTCACCATGTCTTTCCTACAAGTGCACTATAAGAGAAGTAAGGATTTTTTAAAGTGATAAGTAATGGAATGTACCACAATTTGCAGTAAAGAAAATCCAAAATAAAAATATCGTATTTGTAATGCAACCCTAATGTAATCAAAATTTTCATATATCACTCCCACCTGCTTCTCCAGGGAGTAAGGACTGTTCAAGACACTCCACTGTTTTACCAAGTCCTAGCTTAAGGCCAAAAAGAAACTAGAACACTTCCTTCTGCTTTGTTAGTTCTTCTTGACAGTTTTATGCATAACACCGTGTTGAATCAAAGACTGCACATATCTGTAGTGGTATTACTATTTTCTTTCTAAAAATAACTCAAATAACTTTATGGTTTATATACAGTCATAACTTTTTAAAGCTTCGGAACAAAATGCATACAAGTACCATATCAAGCTGCAGTTTTGCCCAGGTTTAAGGTCTAGAAGAGTGTGTTACAAAGATGCAACCTGACCTCCTGTGAAACGCAGATGCTAAAATTACATGCAGCACTTTCCTTATCAACTCTGCTATAGTCCCTGATTTTACTCCACTGAAGAATCTCTTTTTCCTACAAATTATAATTAGAAGTTATTGTCAAATCAAAAATTTAAAGTATTACTGTTTTCACTCTTAGATGCCAAGACTTACAGTGGTTTGGAAGAAAATAATTATTTGTCAGCATTCAAGTATCAAAGAAGAAAATAAATAAAGAATTAAAATGTATTCCGTGACAGAATTATAATAGTATATGAAAAGACTTAAATTATATCTAAATGAGGCACAGAACTTCAGTCTCTCAGTCATCTTTGATCAGTTCCCAATATATTTTAACAGAACTACTGCAAATGATTTTTTACAAACGAGCAGATATTTTAAAACTTGTAAACTTTTAAAAACATGCACTTCTGAGTAAAATGCAGTAGGGAAACACTATGGTCAACAATATTACCACTTGCCTGAAATTACAGAAGACAGGCTTCTTGAAACTAAAGGGTGGAAATACTTGAAAATATTACTTCAGACAACAACATTAGATACATTCTGGAAACAATTTGTACTCTTAGTCCCTAAAATGAGCCAAAAAAAAAAAAACAAAAAACCTGCTGCTTTGATAAATAATCTGTTCTTTGTGATGGCAGTGACGGGTTTTAATGTTTTTCCCTCATTTCTCATTTGACTGACTTGTAGCTGACAGTTATATGACTTTCTGCTCCCAGGACAAAAATATGACTGAAAGATTCTCTCTAAAGCACAATTAAATGTCATTCTTTTGAAGAAGCCTCCAGGGAAAGATACAAAACGGACATGCCACTGCCTACTGGAATATTCACAGTCATATATTCATGGATCACAATAATTTTGGAAGCATGTTTTAGTATATTTTTTAAGTAAATGCAAAATCAAAGCTATTGGTTCACTAAATAACATATAGTTCATGTTGCCATAGATAAAGACAGCAACCTATGCACTGGAAAGAATAATTTTCTATATACACTAGGGTTATTCTGACACATTCTGCAATCAGAGATTATTATGGCAATTATAATACTTAAGGTAACTCTTTCACAGTACCTTGGCATTTCAATTAACATAATCAGTGTCACCAGTATTACTGTTATTAATTCTATCATAAAGATACAGCTTGGAGGTAAGCATTCCAGACAACAGTTTTGAGTAGCTGCAAACTTTTACCACAATGAATTGGAAGAAAAATGTTTCAGCAGCTTTAACTAATTAGTATAACTAATTGTGATATATAGTTTCAATATGAGACAATTACCTAGAAAGACACACTAAGCCAAAAGGATTTATTTCAGATACGTGACATTATTACACACTTGCTATTATTGTGTACTTATTATGTACTAAAAAAAGTTAAATTACTCCCATTTTGGAGACTGATTCAAGCAAATTTAAAGGAATACAAGCATCTAGACTTACATTTTTAAAATAGAGGTATTTTTATCCTCATTGCTCTCACTGAGGTAATTGCAGAATTCATGCTTTGATAATCACCACGTTGACTCACTAACATCTACATAAGTATCTACGAACAATTCTTGAAAAAACACTTTATATCATTAAGTGCCTGTCTTAAGGGTCTTTCTAGTGCTCCTTTGTGAATACTGAACTCTTTCAAGTAGAATCACTAGATTTTCTTAAAATTAAATAATTCACTCTGTAGAGGATACACTATTTTGCTGTGAAAAAAAGAAAATAGATTATTTATTATTTGACTATCAGAAGTGTAGGGCTATTTCTCATTTTCACCGTTCTAAGCATGGAATGTATATCCAGAGCCAAGACTTTGGGATATGCTTTTTTCTCTTCTAGCTCAAAGTATACCCCCTCTAAGATGTGAAATGATGTCACTATCCACAAAAATATCTTCTCAAACTAAACATCAGTTGTGATACTATAGTTTTACTGTACTTATATATAAACTTAACATGTACAGAGTATTTTGGACATTTTGCATTCAGTATTGGATTTTGTAATTAAAATTTCATTCTTCACTGTATCTGAAATCTACTTCAGTTAGAATTCTGTCAAAGTATTAATTTGTTGAAGAACAGTAGTACTTTGTAAGCTAACTTTTTGTCCTTCCTTTCCATAATCATTTCATAAAGGCACTTACTTCATGTTGCATCTGCACAGTATAGTTAAACCTTGCAGAACGCACATGAGAATAACAGTTAAGAGGGCACATTTTTTACAAAACATAAAACTAACTAAATGATTTATAGAAAAAGACAAATATTAGGCTGCTAACCTTCTTAATACACTATGTGGGTCCCAATCCACAGAGCATACCATAAAAAAATGTTTTATCAAGCTATTTTTCACTGCTACACCTTCACAACTATTTACAATGATTAAAGATTTCCTCACGGTACAGCAGCAATGATGTATGTATTGGAGAGAGACATTTAAAATAATTTAGTTTCTTCTTATCACCTTAAGTTCAACTGACTATTTCACCCACTATATCTTGCAATATTTGAAAAAAAAACATGTTCAAACAATGCAAAAAGTGTGTTTTGATAAACAACATTTTTAAGGTGCTGCAACTGGAACTGCTTCCTTTAGATTATCTGCAAAAGAAATGCTTGATAGGTACTGTTTGTTACAAGGACAGGATTTAATAAATCCTGGTAACAATAACTGTTTCTTGCTATGGAATCAAGCAGTTATGTATTTTCTCACTGACCTTCTGGCAACTTGTAGGCAGTGTAGCAGAAACCTTGGATATCAGTTAGCCATCTGTGCAGGCTTCAATAAGGCAATTCTTCCTTTGCTAAGCCATAGGCAGTAAGTACACTGACTTTTCCATTACACATTCAGTCCAAATAATAAAGAGACAAATTCAAAACGCTGCTCTTTTAAAAAAAGGTCTTTTTACAAGCATTCTGTGATGTTCTGGATATATAATAGAAAAAAATGTTTCTAGAAAGAAAATCTCATTTCTATTCATATACGCATAAGCAAATAGTATCAAATATTTATAAAATAGTCCAATATTTAACTAGTGTATTATAAATTATCTGTTTTGACTCCAATGTCCAACTCATTTTACAATTACACATAAGACTACCTACATGTTCCTATACAAAAAAAAAAAAAATTCCATTTACATTAAGTGGAACTGATTTCATCAGCATCAGATGCCAGTGCAAAAATGCGTCAATCTTCCTCCAACTCCTTTGAAACCTGAGCAACAGAAAATGTGACAGGTCACGGCTGAAAGAACCCTATCTTTTCTTAAACATTCCACCTCTCTCTTTATCTTTTCTGCCTGTTACACCTTTTTGATTATAATATTTTTTCCTTTATGTGATCCAGAAATCACTGAATTAAGTATGACTTAGGCATGCAGATGAGAAAACTGATGAAAATCAAAAAGGAAGCTAGGCATCAGCCTATGATCCATGACCTTTCTGGAGACAGATAAATATGAGAATAGACATTTCTATGCAAGAGGAGAGAAAGAGATTTACATATATTTGGTAATTCTACAGATTTTGTTGAACTCCAATTTTACTCTACATTTTTAGCCCAAATTCTTCTGCTTTTTAACTCACATTCCCTTCTCTGTGCATACCTGATGCCTATACACAGAAAAATTTTGTCATGAGTCTTGACTTTTCTGTTCTGCATCAGCTGCCCTTGTTCCATCCTTCTCTTAGATCTCCTTAGTACCTCTGCACTGCATTTCCTCAAATCTAGAACATGAAGAATTCTGTCCCTTTACTAAAACTGTTCTGTAATTCCTGTATTTTAAACTGGAAGGATTCTGATCCCGTGAAGCTATAATTTGTTATAAAGAAATTAATCTCTGGCTGCAGCAGACCTGAATATCTCCTGAAGGAAGAAAACAAACACTTCATTTAACAGTATTTATTTATTTTTAAATTTATTTTTATAAACAATAACTGGTACCTGTGCAGTACCTAATGCAGGCTGATTACCATGTCATTTCTCATTTTGGTTGCACAAATTCCAGTCATTATCACAGATTTACTTATAGAAATGTTATTACTATCAAGCATGAAAAAGGAATTCCAAACGATTGCATGTACCCAAAGCTCACCAATCAATCTAAAGGTACAGCTGCAACATATTGTAAGAAATATGTCAGTGTAATAGGAAACCTAGTAAGGAAATGTTTTTCTCTATTCCAAGGAAAATCCAAAGGATATCATCAGGGTATCAATCTAAAAATTCCTTTTCTACACACAACCCAGAAAAAAACTCACATTAGAAATCCACATACTGCAGATTAATGAAAGTTCTGAAAAGACAGGCACTGATTCACATCTGGCATGAGTAAACAAGCTGAGGAATAAGGACCTGTTCTGGTCTTTTAAAGCACTGTTTATTGAAGCATTGTTTATTGGCTAAAATAAGCAGGTACATATACTGCATTATTTAAAATAGTTTTCTGGCACAATTAATAATATACCTATGCAACAGCACTAATGTTGCTAGTTGTTCCAGCAAGTCATATTACTTTCATGACTTTCAGAAGTCTTTTTTATATTCAGTTCCAGGTTTAAGAATAACTGGAAATTCATGTAATAGTAGCAGATGAGAATAGACACATTGTTTTCCTCAATTCAAATATAAGAGCTCCAAACCTGGCTGTCATTATAAAAAGTTATGACTGTGTTTCCACATGGTGATGCCCACATACAGATGATGCTGAAAAGTAAGTACTACAAAGAATTACCTAATGATTAGAAATGCGCATTCCTCACTGTTGCTTCCGAAGCAAAGCACAGCAAATTGAGTAGCAGCCTGCCATTATATTAATGCAATGATAAATTACCTTTTAAAGTTCAGAAAATATTTTTTCTAAACGTTTTGAGGATATTCTGAAATGTCATGACACATTTATTTTTGTCAGGTTTCACCTTTTAGTATCTAGAACATTGTATTAAAGGATGTTAAAACCATCAAATTAATGTTATCAATGGTAAATCAAAGCACATAATGACTTCTGCCTGGGGGAAGGAGAAGGAAGCAATGAAATTCCAATGATAGGGAAATGCTGTGGCCAAGTGTCATGTGAAGTATGTAAAGCACCATCATATTCATTAACTTCCCCTAGGGCGTATGGTAAATTATTGTAAAAGCCTGGCTCATTGTTTTGAGTTTTAGATGCCCAAAATTCATTACTTGTGTACATCTTGTAGCTTCTAAAAATGCTGAGTTAAACAGCAGGATGAATCAACTGTTGTCTTGTTTATGTATCAATAATCTCACTGCTCCGATTATTAAGCATTATTCTTAACTGGAAATTCAAATAGTAATAACCACAAAGATTAACTTTAACCAATTTATTATAGACTGACAATCCACTGAATAATTTTTTGACAACATAAATCTTAAAGCAAGTTTCTGTCTCACTTCATTCTTACTTCACTTATGTTCCTTCTCAGCAAAGCAGAATAGGATTTAGAAAACCTGTTCTTTCATACACCTTCATGGCAGGAATTTAAGAATGCTTTGCAAATATTTATGTTTTATCCTGATAACAGAGGAGAAGAAATCAGACCATAAAAACGATTGTTTGTCAAGGTCACAAGCCAAGCCACAATCAGAACTGAGACTAGAATATATCTGATTTTCAATTTTTTGCTCCATATGTTAGGCTTTATTAACTGAACAGAGAATAAGATAATTATTTTTCCACATCTCAAAAGATTTTTTTTCAAGGCTCTCCTACTATTCTGTTTCTATTACAAAGACAATCAATAAAAAGAGGGCAGAAAAATAATAGTAAAAAAAAAATTGTTCCCACCATGTATTTTAGATTGTAACCCTAGAAATTCCTAATAATCTGCAACTATTCATGTTGCTTGCTCTTTATAAGAAGACAGAAAGAAAATAAACTTTCTATACAATGTTCTACTATTGTTTAAAGCTAAACTTAGTCAGCATTGTTTTACTAAACAAAACAAACAAAAACAAACCTATTCTGTCAGAAACAATGTGAAGAAAAAGAACTCAATTAAATTAAACTTCAGGAGGAAGAATGGAATCTCCTCTCAATCCAGCTCTTGTAGTTAGTATTCTGGAACACTGGGCTCAACTAATAAAATTACTCAAACACACAACTTGCTAAACTATGAATCAAGAGTTGAACCAGAGCACTTTGTATTTTACCTGTCACAAAGAGGAAAGAGTAGCTGAACCAAAGCAAAATTCATTGCATGAAGTATGCTTCCAAAATAGGCTGAAACTACTCCTAAACATTTTTTGAAGAAATGTAGTATGTTTCTGTTGACTAAAGCTCTCATACAAAAAAAAAAAAAACAGACTCACTGATGTGAAGTCCCTTCTAGCAAGCACTGGTTTATCAACAAATACATCATTGTCACTGCAGATCCTAGAGAAACATCTGCCAACAGTTATGGAAAACTGAACCCATTCCTAGAAAATATGAGTTTCCAGCTAACAAATGTGACAGACAATGGGAAAGGCTCAGTGGAAACAGAGATTGCATTCAATTTAAACAGCTAATGAAAAAAAAATTAAAATAACCAAAATTAAAACAACCAAGAAAAGATTCAAAGCAACAGAATTTCTTTCCACTCAAGTGAAGAAACAATGACATTGACAATACAGGCCTTTCTGACTTATTGTTTCTGAAGGAGTGACAGTCACTGAAGGACTTGACAGAAAATGATAATCAACATCCCTCTTACCTCATTTTTTTACCACGCTGTAGAGTTAAGAAAATAAACACTACTTCATTATTTGCTGAAGCAGCTATATTGATGCAGTAATCACAGTTACTATGCTGTCCACTATCCATACAAAGCAGGAATTTTCTCAAGATCTAACAATTCCATTCTAGAACTGACCAAGCTTTTCAGAGATCCAAAATAGACTAACTGCCACTATTAACAGATACATCTATTTAGTTTGTTTGTAAGTTCATAAGACAACAAAAAAAAACTTAAAGTAAGTATCACCAGGTACTAAAACAGGCAAGAATGAATATGAAACTGATACATACAGCTCAGTGCAGAGCTTGCAGTCTCATTAGTAGATAAGAAAGAGAAAACCATTTCCTAAGGTACCAGAATTACTTGCCATGTCTTTGATCCAACACATTTTATTAAACCAGTCTATAACAGGACTGCTATCAATCCATCAGATCTTTGTCTTACAAAAACCTAGTGTAGTTGAATCTCCAAATATCAGTATTACCTGAAATAAGAGTATTGACTTCCTACCATTTTCTTCAGAAATAGGCTAGATGGTCAATTTTATTCCAAGAATGAAGGAAGTCCAGTACTGCAAAGCACTACCATATACTGCTGGACATAAAAATAACTTCAGAACCTAAACTGTACAGCTATGTGAAATAACAGTTGCATACATCTATTGCCTTTCTCCCACACAAGATCCTCCAGTCACACTCTGAAGTTGGGAATATTGTAGAACCAGAGATCCGTGTGGTTGCAAAGCATAAAAATATCACAAAATCACCAAAAAAATATGGTTGGAAGATACCTCAAAGATCATCCAGTCCAACCTTCAACACAGTTTAGGGTCAATCCTAAACCACATCCCTAAGCACCAGGTCAACATGCTGCTTAAATTTCCCCAAGGATGGCAACTCCACCACTGCCCTGGGTAGACCATTCCAGTGTTTGATAACCCCTTCTGTAAAGAAATATTTCCTAGCATCCAGCCTGAACCTCCCCTGACACAGCTTGAAACCATTTCTTCTAGACCTGTCGCTCGAAACAAAGGAGAAGAGGCTGGCCCCCTCCTTGCTCCAACCTCCTTTCAGGTAGGTGTAGAGAGAGGTGAGGTCTTCCTTCAGCCTCCTCATCTGAACAAGGACAGCTCCCTCACATGCTCCTGCAGTAAGCTTGGTCCTTCCCCTTTTCCCTTTCCATTGTAGTTTAAAGCACTGTCACTGAGGTCAATCAACTCCCATGATAAAACTCTTCTACCCTTTTGAGTGAAGTGTACCCTGTTTGCTGCCAGCAGGCCTGGTGTCATGCAAATTGACCCATGACCAAGAACACCAAAATTCTGCAGGTAGCACCAAGCATGAACCCAGGAATTAATCTCACGAGTCTTTTCAAATATATTTGCATTGGTTCCTGCTAATGGGATGGAGGAGAACACCTGCTATGTTCCCAACTGCTCAAGCAATCTTCTCAAAGCCCTGAAGTCTTCTTTAAATGCCTTTGTACTTCTGCCCATAACTTCATCACTCCCAAGCGGCATAACCAGCAGCAGGTAGTAATCCAGTACCCACACCAGACTGGGGAGTTTCTTAGAAATGTCCCTAACCCATGGCCAGGTAAGCAGCAGACCTTCCTGTGCAATGGATCAGGCCTGCATATGGGGGCCCTCAGTTCCCTTGAGAAGGGAATCCCCTACTATCACCCTTCTTTTTTTCTTGGTAGCACTAATCCTAAATGCTAAGTCATGGGACTGGCTGACATGCTCTGGGCAACTGTGTAGATCCTCACTTGTCTGGCCTCTGTTTCTAGAGCTCCATATCACTTGTGTATGTGCAACTGGGAAGATGGGTTAATCCTGTGTGTTTGTTTGAGCTAATTGGAGAATTTGAGTGAGAAATTAGACTATTGCCTGAGAGAGAGTTAAACACATTGTGTCACTTCACCGAGTTTCACTGAGAAAGGAAAAAAAAAGTTGTTTTAAGAGATGTTCTCAAAACAATGAGATTAACATTCTGCTTTTGTCTGCGCTGGCTCTGGCTGCTCTCTCCTTTGTCTCTTGGTCTTGGTGGCTAATTTCAGAGTAAAATCACTAAAACCACTAATTCCTTCCTGCCACTAATATCTCTGTCCAATCTTCAACTTATCTGCAGCATCAAGAGGTGGTGAGATAAAGCTGGGGAAGGAGGGAAAGGTGGTAGGGTTACCCTCTCTTGGGGATTTTGGTCTCCAGGAGTTGTGTGGTGTCTGTATTCCCTTTTTACTGTATATATCTGTAAATATCTTATATCTTGTAAATATTTGCTTGTATATTTGCATTGCTGTAAATATAAAGCTTCATTTATTAACTTCCAGTGGGGTTTTTTTCTGAGTTTTAGCCGAGGTTTATAAAGGTGGGGGGGCAGGTAACTGCAAACCCACTACATCCTGCCAGAAGTGAATCTCCAAACAACCAGAACTCTCTTCTTCCTTGTGGAATAGGTTGCTATATGCACTTGACCCATGCCACAGCCATGAACCATGCAACATCAGCACATCACAACTCCATTTTCCAAACACTTTTCTTCACCAGTAAATGGACGATTTTTAACATGCCAAGTGCGCTTAAGGCAAATTACTTTTACCAAATGCTTTAGCATTTTTTAAAATCCATATGTTTGCTAACTGGCAAACTATTTAAAACACTTCTGTAATATCAGTAAGGCAAAAGAGTGTGTAAGAAAGGTGGCTTCCAAACTTCTCAAGCAAGT
>VWZI01007381.1:33418-67286 GCA_013396835.1 Psilopogon haemacephalus
GTAAAGACCATTAAAAGGAACCTGTCAAAAACATTACCAAATGCTGATCATCTGTACAAGTAGATTCAAAAGCCATCACACTGTTATGATGGTGGCTCTTATTAAGCAGTATGCTTAGTTTAGGCTTGTTTCCTTTTTTCCAATTAAACAGGATGCATATTATCATTATTCATTTTGGGTGGCTGCAGAAAAAAAAAGAAAATTATCATTTATATGCCATCTTGCAATAATTACATGCTAAAGTAATCAGAAATTGCCATCAGCCAATTGTTTCTTCCGTTTTGACAACAGATCAGGACTCTGCTTGTGAGAGTGACAACACGATGTGCTGCTTTTCCGGGGTTTTTTTGCCATTTGAATAGGAGATATTTCACAGAACGTATCTGGTTGGTAGAGACCTCCAAGATCATCCAAGCCTAATCCCAAACCCAGCACCCCATCTGAACATGCTGACTCCACTACTGCCCTGGGCAAATCATTTCAATGCTTAATAAGCCTTTCACTGAATAAATACTTCCTAATTATCCAGCCCAAACGTTTGGTTTAGGACTATTTGTCCTACCACAGAAATACAAGTCCTCCAGAGACTAGAAAGTCTTTAGGATATTGTAATCTGTTGTTCTAGTTCCTATTCCTGTATCTCCCTGCATATAAGAAGCAGACTGTCCAGACACCCCCTTCCTCCCCCCTCTCTCCTCCAGGCACAGTGATTATCTCTTGGTTTGTGGAGGAGTTTGCAGCCTTCTGCAAGCTAATTTCATGCTACGCCACTGGGCCTAGGTGGGGAACACTGAGGCCTGGCAGGCCGGTCCTAGCAGGTGGGTAATTTGGCCTACTCAGGGCCTGATCAGGCCGAGTGTGGGCAGGGAAGAGGCTTGGCTGGTTGGGGCCTGCTCGAGGCTTAAGCTTGGGGTGGGGCTAGGCCAGCATTGATTCTGCATGTGTATATACGCTGTGGTACCTTTTGTATTGTTGCATTTTGTTTACTTTTGTAAATAGTATTTCCATCTAACCTCCAATTCTGTGCAAGTGCTTTTATTTACTCCTTTGGAGTAAATTTCTTCTGTCCAGAGCTATTTCCAAGACACTGTTTCAAACCAAGACACTAAATTTGCCCTTGTAACAATTTCTTCCAGTCCTCTCAGTTGTCATCAAGGAGAAGAGGCTTCTCATTCCAACCTCACTTCAGGCAGTTGATGAGGTCTCTCCTCAGCTTCCTCTTCTTTAGACTTCAACAACCCCAGCTCCCTCACATGCTCCTCATAGCTCATGTGTTCCACGCCCTTCAAGAGCCTCAATGCCCTTCTCTGAACACGCTCCAGCACCTCAATATCCTTCCTACAGTGAGGGGCTCGTAACTGAACTCAACACTCAAGGTGTGACCTCGCCAATGCTGAGTACAAACAGAAGAGCAACCGGTTCCTGCTCGCCACCATGTTTCAAATATAAACCAGGATGCCACTGGCTTTCTTGACCACTTGGGTACACTACCAAATCCTATTTAGTCAACTATTAACCAGTACCCCTAGGTCCCTCTCCAAGTTGCAGTTTTCCAACCACACATCCCCAAGTCTGTGGCATACCATGGGGTTGCTGTGACCCAGATGGAGGACCTGGTACTTAATCTTGTTGCATTTCATACGATTAGCCTTGGCCCACCAATGTGACCTGTCCAGGTCCTGCTGCAAAGCCTCCCTACTATCTAGCAAATCGACACAGCCACCCACACTGGTGTTATCTCCAAAATTACTAAGGGTGCACTCAATACCTTCATCCAGATCGTTAATAAAAGTATTAAAGAGGTCAGGCCCTAGTACTGAACCACAGAGGACACCAATATTGACTGGGTATCAGTCAGATTTAATTTTGTTCACCCCTCCATTTTACCACAAGTCTGACAAGAGGTAATTTCTGTAGTCACAAAGTCTAATAAAACTAATGAAGCTTCTATATGCAAACCAAAAATACATCCAGTTTCCTGCAGATTGGGCTCAAAATTCATAAGATAAATAGTTCATTAAGAGTAGCTGTTTCATGTGTTCACAACCATTAGCTATTCAGATTTGTGTCTTCAAAATCCGCTTATCTAGGATATACAGTATGAATATTTTTCTCTAAGGATTTCTAGTGAGCATAAAACACCTAAATACTACATTTCAGGTACCATCATATCCACAAAATTATCTTCTTTTATTGTTTTTTTAGTCCATTTTTAAAACACGCTTATTTTACCTGAAATAAACAACATTGCTAAGGAAATTTATAGTTTTAACTTCACAAAAACCTCCTGCCTGCAATTCACACAAAAGAATATTGTACTACATACCTTTCCCTCTGACAGGTTTGTGTTTGGCAGGGAGTTGGTAAGACTGAGCAAATGGTCCTGTATGATATCCTGCTGCTTTTTAATCTGTGAAAAGTCTACTAATCAGACAGAACATGCTCAAAGAGTCAAATGGATTTATGCATCAACTCTGTATTAGCTCTCTGTGTATTGAGACAGTTAAACCATTTCTATTGAAGAGAACTACCTTAATGTTGTAACCAACTTATAGATGACAAATCATAATTTGTTACTCATTTCCCTCATTTCATTAGATCTGTTCCTTGCTTGCTGCATGTCTAAACATCTACTAATATTTCAACTGAAGAAAATCATATATTATGTTCTATTATAGTTTTAATGAAGAACCCCAACTCTACAAACAGAATTTAGTTCAATTTCAACACTGCATTCAAATTCTCTGATATTTATTTCTACTCCATTTTTGAAGAACTGACAATAAAGCTGAAATCCTTAGCTGCAAAGCCTAAAATAGAAGACTTGCCATTTTGACATTCAGACATGTGCACTCAAAAACAATGTGATGTTTCCCTGCAGACATTCATAAGCTTAGGTAATACAACCCTAAGTTCTGATTTGCAGGAACTTCCTCAGTTCAGGTCTGGAATTCTAACATGAATATACTTCATATTGGTCTCCAAGAATCATCACTCTCATTTGATTCAGGCAAAAGTTGTAGTTAGGCCTTTGTGTTAACTTTTTTTTTCCCCAAAAAGTAAAGACTGGTGTTAAATTACATACCTTGATTGTAAGATCAAGATTTAAAACACAAGACAGTAGAACAGGCAAACATTTTCTAGTGAAGGATAGAAATGACCACAGAATTTTTTTTCCCTAACATTCTTCCCTTATTTCTTGCAAAACATACGTTAGTGGTATAAGTCTAAGTTCCAGAAAATAGTACTTAAAAGTTTGTGTTCAGCATGGGTCTCTGAATACTTAATAGGGTTATTTTTTATTTATATTGCATGTGATAAGACCAAATTAGATCATTAAATTTTAACATTCCATGGAGGAATGATAATGGCTTTCTGATTATGTCAGAATAGTTAGTATAAAACTTCTACATTTACTTTTCCAGCATGATCAGCATCTTATTTTATTGTGCAGATGTCACTCTAGCAAATTATTATCAGATTGTTCCATCTTCAAGTAGATAATTCTATGCCATATGTTTGTGTAGGAATTAAGATTCTTGCACTGGAACATAACACATTGCTCTCCCTCCTCTTACTAAAACAAAGTTAGAGAGTGCTTATAGACATATACAGTGAACACTAAACCTGCCACTGGGAAGGACATGACACAAAAAGGAGAATACTACTTGATGTTCTTCTCAACAGTTAGCAACTCTATTAAACAAGAACTTGTAATTTAAACTCAAAACTTCTACATCATGAAATCACAACAGTGAAGGCATAAGAACTGTGTATTAATATCTTTGATAATTTGCCTCTAAAATCCTCCCACAAAAATGCAAAGTTTACTCAGCTTCTGTTGACTTGATCAGAAGCTGAAGATACACCCTGCCTTACAGAATCAGAGGACTCATGAATATAGGTAAGCTTAACAGAAAAATAAAACTGTGTTCTCAATAAAAACAAGCAGATGAAAATTTATATTAAAAGAAGCTATAAATAAAGATTGCAGGCTGGGTTGACACACTGGAGCTTTGTCCAAATTCATTGCAAGTCTGCATGAAATGTTTGTGATATAGGAAAATAAAGTAGCAAGATGACCTTTCTAAACTTAGATGCACATCATCTTATAATGGTTTTTCTGAGAACATTTTACTCGTGAAATACCACACCTTCTACCCTGTATACTCTGAAAAGGAAAACTGACTACTTCTCATTTCTTCACTATATTGCACACAAACAAATACAGGATCAACTGCAGTGGATCAGTTGTGCCTTCTTTTTCAAGGGTACCATTCCTAAGGAAGATGTCAACTGCTGTAATTAGAATAGACAAAAAGCTCTACCTAAACACTTACATACTTGCAAGGATAAAATTTCTAAACCCATCAGATCTGCAACAGAACCAGAGGACTTGGTTACCCATAAGTGAAGTATAGTTTCACACCCTAGGTGTATGCAGTAGACATGAAAAACATGCCTATAGGAAGAAAAGTTAAAATGCAATTACACATAACATTGTAGCTTGCTTCTCAAACCCATTTCTATGCCAATGTTCTCTATTCACAGAATCACAGAATGTTAAGAGACTGGAAGGGACCTCAAAATATCATCTAGTCCAATGCATCTGACAGAGCAGTGTCACCTAGAGCAGAACCACACAGGAGTGCACTGAAGCAGGTTTTGAGTATCTCCAAACAAGACTCCACAAAACCTGCCATGGCAGCCTGTTTCAGTGGTCTGTCACCCTCACAGTGGAAAAAAAAAAAATCCATGTTTACATGGAACTTCCCATACCTCAGCATCTACCCATTGTCCTGTCATTGGGCATCACCCAGAAGAGCCTAGGTTCATCTTTTTGGTGGTCACTCTTTATGTACTTACAAACATTGATGAGGTCACCCCTCAGTCTCCAAACTGAAAGCCTCAGCTGCCCCAATCTCTCCTCCTAAGGAAGATGTTCCACTCCATTTTTTTTATCTGCCCTGGACTCTCTCAAGCAGTTCCCTGTCCTTCTTGAACTGAGTGTCTCAGAACTGGACACAATATTCCAGATGCAGCCTCACCAGGGCAGAGTAGAGGGTGAGGAGAACCTCTCTACACCAGCCCTTCTTATACATCCCAGAATGACATTTGCCTTCTTAGCCACAAAAGCATATTGCTGGCTCATAGTCAACCTTCCATCCACTAAGACCCCCAGGTTTTAGTACTCTTTCACTGCCCTTTCACTGTTCTCCAACCTAAACTGATCCATGGGGTTGTTCTTTCCCAGGAGCAAAACTCTACCCTTGCCCTTGTTGAATTTCATTCAGTTTCTTTCTACCCAACTCTGCAGCTGGATTGTTTAGCCCAATGGCAGCAGAACCCTTCTGTGCATCAGCCACTCCATCCAGCTTTGTGTCATCATCAAACTTACTGACAGTGCATTCTGTACCCTCATCCAGGTCCTTGATGAATACACTGAATTGTACCAGTCCCAGTAGATGCAGGCTTCCAACTAGACTCCCTCTTACTGACCACAACTCTCTTTTTACCTTCAAGCAGTTCCAAATCCACCTCATTACCTGATCATCCAGACCACACTGCCTCAGTTTAGCTGCAAGGACAATGTGGGAGACAGTGCCAAATGCTTTACTGAAATCAAGATAAACCACATCCACTGCTCTACCATCAGCTATCCACCTGGTTATGTCCTCATAAAAGACTATCACCTTGGTCAAATGTGACTTTCCCTTGGTAAAAGCATGTTGACTGCTCCTAATAGCTCTCTTGTCCTTGATATGTCTAAGGACAGCACGAAGGATAAATTGCTTCATTACCTCTAAGGATTAAGGTGAGGCTTGACCTGACCTCTGCTTTGGTCAATAAATCAAGTTTTTTACAAATCTGCTTTCAAATCAGAATTCTCCCTTCTGAAAACCTTTAAGAATTATTTTTCATTGAGCATAAGTGGTAAGAATTGCATCATGTTTCAGCTATGTCTTACTATGTTTACCTTGAACTATTTTTTTCAAAGAGAGTTTTACTATGATCTCCTGCATAGGAGAAAAGTAAAACGTACATATCAGTAGTGGGGGAGGAGGGGGAAATTGTTACTAATAGCATCTACTATTGCATTTCTTATGTTCAGTAACAGTGTTAAATATTAGTGAAGACAAGGTTTGCGACTACCTGAGGAACCTGAACATGCACAGATCTATGAGGCCTGATGAGATGTGTCCCAGATTTCTGGGTGAACTGGCTGATGTATTTGCCAAGCCTCTCCATGACATTTGAAATGTGAAGTCCCTGGTGACTGGAAGAAAGGTAACATTACAACCACTTGTAAAAATGGTTAAATGGAGGACCCTGTGAACTACTAACCTGCCAATCTCATCCCTGTGCCTGCGAACATCATGGAACCAAACCTCCTAGAAGCTTAGCTCTAGGCACAAGGAGGACACAGACCTGAACTGAGACAGCCAGAATTGCTTTAATAAGGGCAAATCCTGCCTGACATAGTTGTTTAAGACTTACTGGAATATTCTAATGTGAGATATTGGTACTTTCCTGAAAGTTCAGTGCAGAATCTAACTAAATTAGATCATTGATTGTGAAAGAATAATAATGATAAAGTCTATATCATTCATTCATTTACTAAGAGGTATAAAAAGTTAAGCAATACTTTCTTCTTGGCTCTTGGGTACTGGGTCTCTTTGCTTCTCTCATTAATCTCTTCCACTAACCTTGGCCGACTAGATAACAGACTTCTGATTGTTTTCTATCTAGGGAGAGAGAGGGGGTGGTGTTGGCTCTTTCTGGGCAAGATTCGATTTCTGTAGTATTTCTAAATTGCATATAAATGTAAATATATGTAAATATATTTTGTATGTATGCTTGTAAATTTAGCTTTGTTGTAAATATAGCTTTATCTTACTTCCAATCCATCTGAGCTGGTCTGGTAAATTTCACCTGTGAGTGTGGAAAGTTTCCAGGTCTGAATTTTAAATATATATATGTTTTACAACACACTCTTCAACAATATCAGTTAGTTTCTGTAATTTTATAATAAAATAGCAACTCTTCCACAGATTAACTGTCTGTATAGAATTTTGATGACAGTTTTAAAATCAATTCAAGATTTTAAAAAGCAGGACATAGCAAAACAAATGTGCATTTAAACACGCTGCAGTCTCAATACTTTCATTCTGTTGAGAACCGTCTTCTCTATAGCAATTAACTGTCAATTGATGAAAAAGATGAAAATGAATTTTTAATATACTAAAGCAAATATACTTTCTTTAAAAATCAGATACAACATCGTATTATTTCAATCCAGGATCTTGTTTATAGAAGAAAATGATAGAACTGGAATAAACTTTCAGGAAGATGTACAGTGTTACTGAGAATCACCATGGATTGGATAAGTAACTATGGTGACAATGAAAGTGACACTATATAAATCATACTGAAACAGAACATAAAATATAAATGAAATTGCAATTCAGTGTTTTTTAAAGTTATATTCTTTTTTTTTCCAGTAGGTTGGAAATGACTGCAAAAGAAAATGCTACCATCCCTCAGCCAAACTCTCATTGCGGATTTATTTTGTCTTTCATGCTCCAGTTTTGCAACTATTAAAAGATCCAGAAAATACTTCAGTGTAACTGTGAGTTGGTCATAACTGGTAACAGAATCTTTTATTACTCACTATTATCTCCAAAGGTGCTCAGCTTGATTCAGTATGGCTAGAAACTAGTTTAAACTCCAACTATTTAAACGTTCTTAGAAAAGGGAAGACAGACACATGGAAGACATTACAAGTCACAGACCAAAAGTATTCACACTGCTTACCACCACTGCATGCTCACATAAAGTCACTTAGAAATTTTCAGGTAGGTTTTCTTTTGTCTGTTTTGTTTTCAGAAAATAATCAGTGCTTATCAGGCCATCACTCGAACACAAACACAACTAACAAGCTGGCTTGATTTTCAGTTTGACTGAGTACCATGTCATCTTATGAAGTGAAAGGGCACGGTACTATTCAGAGAATACAGTATTTACCTTAACCACTCCTAATTGTATTTGTAAATCTGTCATCTGTAAGATAGTAAAATAAACTGGTACTTTTGATTATATAATAAAAACCCCAGTACCTACTCAAACACAGAAAAATGACATAGCTTGTACAAACACTAGGGAATGAATAAAAGCAGATTTATAAATTACTGTATTTGTCTAATCTGATACATAATACAAATATATTATACTCACCTGCCTGGCAATGGCAATACAGTTTAACACACGGATTGGGAAAATACAACATGGTACATGACATATACCTTCCTCTAGAGCTTCAGTTCCATGCCAAAAGAAACCAACCAACCAATCAAATAATTAATTTTTTAAAAAAATTAAAAAGGAAAGGAAATAAGGAAAATTAATAATAGGAAAAAAAGGGGAAAAAAAGAAAGGAAAAAACCCAGCACCATTCACTTCAGTTCAGACTGAACTCTTACACAAATAACACAGAAAACCAAGGCCTCATTACTATTTCAAATACATAAAATTATTATTTGTTTATATCTTTAATGACTTAGTGTGATACTTTGTATTCCAATTAAATTTTTAGCCATACACTACAAGCAGGCTGTCTTTGATAAAGTAACATTTCTTGATAAGTTTAAGCTTTCTGAGTCCTCATTAGACTTCAGGACTACTTACAGCAATGCAGTTCCTTAATGTAAAATATTTTCAAAGCAATTAAAAATAATATTTTTTTTCCTAAAAAAACACACTGTCTTAAATGAAGACCTATCAATAATAGCATTCGCATTCAGATATAAAATTCCATGATGGTGTGAATAATTTGATGATACATTACATAAAATTTCTGATAGGCTGTATCTCTGCTTCACAGACATCTGATTTCATGGTAGCTGGTGACTGGCTGTACGGCATGCTGAAACTGACCTACTGAGGCACCTTGGCAATGAGGTAGCAGAGATGGTACAGCAGATACTCCTTTTTCATTCAGTTCAGAGAGAAGGTACACAAATGCACTAATCTTTAAATGTGAACAAATACATTGCATTTAAATGTGAAGAAAGACAATGGTAATAGCAGAATTTAGCAAAAAGACATGGTACAAATCACTGCATATCTCTCTGTGCTATGCTTAGGCAAAGATACCCTAAGATAGTCCATCTGCCAGAAGAGTTTGCAAAGACTTCTAGGCAACTTGCAGTCCTTCTCTCCAGCAGCCAAACTAGTCTAAATAAATCTATTCATAGAATGGTCTGGGTTAGAAGGAACCTTAAAGATCACCTAGTCCTAATTCCCCTTCTGATCAGTATGGGTGCAGACACCTTCCAATAAACCTGGTTGCTCAAAGCCTCATCCTACCTGGCCCTGAACACCTCCAGGGAAGGGGCATCCATGACCTCCCTGAGCAATCTGTTCCAGTATCTCACCACTCCTACTGTAGAGGATTTCCTCCTAAAATCCTGTATAAAACTACTCTCTTCAAGCTTAGTGCCATTCACTTTCATCCTAATACTACAAACCCTTGTAAAAACTCCCTGCCCGGCTTTCTTGTAGGCCCCTGTCAGGTACTGGAAGGCCACTATAAGGTCTCCCCAGAGCCTTCTCTTCTCCAGACCCAATTCATGCAGCCTGGTTCCGTAGGCTCTGGTCATCTTAATGGCCTTTGTCTGGACCTGTTCCAGGAGTTCAATGTCATTCTTACACTGGGGGCACCAGAACTGGACGCAGTACTCAAGCTGGGGTCTCCTAAGAGCAGAATGGAGGGGGAGAATACTGCTGCAGCCCAAGATATGGTTGGCTTTCTGGGCTGCAAGTGCACATTGCCAGCTCATGTTGTGTTTTTCATCAACAGGCACTGTAAAGGGTTGAGCCCACCTGTGACCCCCTACCTATTCCCCAGGGGTGGTTTGGCCCGTTCCTCCCAGGTGGCATGGTTGGACACTCCCACTTCCTGCCCTGATTTGGACTACAAGAACCTCCGCTCAGCCCCCCCCCTCCCTCTCTCTCTCACACCCTCGGNGCTTTCTGTATCCCTTTCTCCCGCTTCCTGTAAGAAGCAGAAAACCCCTTTCTCCCTGTATTTCATTGTAAGGAGGCATTATACCCCATTCTCACTTCCAAACCGCTTTGAGTTTTCTTTTGGGCTTTTAGCTCAGGGTAGCTGGGTGTAAACCAATACAGGCACCCCTACATCCTTCTCCTCAAGACTGGCCTCAAGCTACTCCTCTCCCAGACTGTATCTGTGCTTGGGATTGATCTGACCCCAGGTGCAGAACCTTGCACTTGGCCTTGTTGACCTTCATGAAGTTGGCTTGGGCCCACCTCTCCAGCCTGTCCAGGTCCCTCTGGACAGTATTCCTTCCTTCCAGTATATCAACCAGACCACACAGCTTGGTGTAACCTGCAAACTTGCTGAGAGAGCACTCTATTCCACTTCCCTTATCACTGACAAACAGCACAGGTCCCAGTACCAACCCCTGAGGGCCATCACTTATCACTAGCCTCCAGCTGGACATTGAGCCAGTGACCATAACTCTCTGTGACTATCCAGCCAATTCGTTATCCAGCAAGTGGTCCATCTCTCACTTGTGCAAAAGACTCTGTCAGCACAACTGACCTGAAATGGTATGACTTAAACCACAGCCGCAGATGCACACTGAGAGCAATAAGGATGTTTTTTATGTATTCTGTAGTCCTGCAGAGATGACACAAAACCCAAAGAATACACAAAGCAGACCTTTCCTCCATCTCCAATTTTCATATATAGCACTTATTTCGAATGGGTTTCTGGAGAATATACAACTGTCATAAACTAGACTTCTCATACATAACAATTCACTGTGTCTTTCTAAAAAGCATAAGGTCTCAATCTGGGTGTTTCTATCAGTCAGACATGTTTTACATTAAAATCTTAAAACTCCCTTACTAGTAAAATATACTGAAAATTTACACTGAGCATTTTTTTCTGTGGCAATGACCTCAGCAAGACCAATTTTATGCACAGCAATCATTAGTAGTTTTTTGTACAATGTGATTTTGAAAGCCAAACCAAGCAGACTTGGAGAAAGCATCTAAGAAAAAAAAGGGGCAAAAAATAAATATGTACATACATATACCATATGCCTATACACACACACATATATATATAAACATTCCTTCCCTCACTACAGGACCCAAAGAGAGCTCACTTTGAAATCATTTGTAAAAGTTGTTGCCCAAGACTGCAATTAATATGCAAATACTTGCTTTTTTTTTTTTTTTAAAGATAAACCAGAAACTTTTGTGTGATTATGCAGAAAAAGGAAAGCACAATGGCAGTTTATGCTTGCACATGTGTACTATCTCTATGCACAAGCATAGGTTTAAAAAAAAAAAAAGATAGAGAGGTCAGGGGAAAATAAATCTCTAGTTAGAAACTAGAAAATAAGTACTCTCTTCTCTCAGATGTAGTAATACTGCAGAAACACAGTATGACTTAAATAAGTACATGTGCTAGCACAGCCTAAGATGAACTTTCATTTTGCAGTTTGACATGCTACAAGGCCATGTTTCTGAAATTCAGTGCACTCCACACCTCAAACTTTGCTACAGAACAAGTCGGTTCAGAAAGTGACATCGTTTCTCCCACAGAATATGCTGTACCTTAATAATTAGCTATGGTTTCCAGAGAATTGCTGTTATACTGCATTAGTTCCCATGGACAGAAAGGCGTATCTTGAATCCCCAGCATAGTAAGACCCAAAGCCAAATGCAGCACAGCTGTAACATAACATTTTTCGATGTAAATGTGACTCAAGCATTTGAGAAAAGACAGATTCACAGATGAAATATAAAGCAGAGAGATTAGCAAATCACTATGATTCAAATAACAGTGAATTCTCTGAGGGTTCAAGCTTATCTGAGTCACAGCAGCAGCATAATACAGCAAAAGCCAAAATCACAGAACCAGGGATTTTTAAGCACTACAGCAACCAGATATATACCACAAAATAAATCATCATGATGAAAATGTAATCTTAACAATTCCTAGACGATGAACCTTTGCTTTAAGATTAAAAGTAGAATAAAAGCAGAAGCTGAACACTGTCTAAATAGTATCAATCTCTGCAGTGGTTGCCCACAGCAAGGTAGGCAGAAGCTGTGGGATGGTCTTTATGGGGAGAGGCCAGAGGATGCCCCATGCTGGATGCAGCCCATTCCACCAGGTCCAGTGGACCTGCAGAAGGGCCCAGCAGCCTCTGCTAAAACATGATTAAGAAAGGGTAAAAACATCGCATAGAGGAGAAGATGGTAGTGATGTAAGTAATGACAAAGGCAAACTTCCATTGTACAAACAGCAGATTAAGAAAGCAAAAAAGGCAAAGCTGCCAAGAGCCTTCAGCACTTTGTGCATACTGCAGCTTTCAACACTTCTGCCAGCCGTATAGCTTAACCAGTGATAACAGTGACTGGAAATTTTAGAAAAAAACATGTTAACGCAGACAAGATTCCAAAGAGAAAATATGAAATGAGCTTTTGGCAAATAAGATAGATAGATAAATAAATAAATAAATAAATAACTCTAGTAGTCTGGAGCATTTATAGTTTTGTAGTCTATAAGGAAACTGCAATACGTAAGGTAAGGCACCATACTCATCAGGCAGCTTACACACTGTGTTAGTGATGGGAAAACTATGTTTGATCTATTGACTGTAACTGCTGGACAGGGCTCTGTTGTTCTGTAACTACCTTTCGTCTGTGAATGTGACTGCTGAACAAGGTTCAATTGTCTTGTGATTATATACAATCTAGTAAGTGACAGCTAAAGGGAAGAGATTAGAGGAAGAAAGCAGAAAAATGGATCTCCACCCATGTTGTGAAACTGGGCTGTGTATCACTGGAACCTTGGAGGGTGGGGGAGGAGGGTCACTGTGTAAAGTGATGAAGAGAAGAGAGGATGAAGTTGTGATCCTCAAGGGTACAGGACAACCACCCTTACATCATAGCACAAGTGCAATGGTGCTTTTACATTACATAGTCAAGAGTCATGTTTTGCCTGCCTTCTGGCACCTACTGGCCCTACATGGCAGGATGCTTATCAGCATATAAGAGATCAAGAGCTGTGATGCAGTGTGGCAGCCATTCAACCACAGTTGTCATTGTGGGGACACTGCCGCTAAGAGTTGGTGCCTTGCCATCTCGCATTATCCTCCACTGCATACTACCACATCTATTGGGGTTGACGGCATGTGTGCAAGTATCATGCTTTTGTTATTGCAGTTAATAAAATGCTTTTAATGTATATAATAGTGTATATATTTTTCCATTGCATCTCATCCTTACGAACCTTAACTGTAACACATTTTCAAAGCATCATAAATAAATACATGTCATGATCCTCCTTCTCCTAAAATGCCTGAGCTGGTCATGCTAAACATCATTACTGTAAGACAGAACAGCAAAGAAATACACCTGCTTGGTATTGAGAAAAATAACTTGACTAATAATTTTTACCTAATAGTAACTTGCCTAATCAAATACATGCAACAAGTAGCCTTTTAGCACTTACCAACCATACCTTGCAACAAGCCTCTGCAATACCGCAAAATGGTATCATTTTATACCTTGTAATTCCAAAAACTAACATTTCACTCATTTGAGTCCAAATGAGCAGGTACCATCAGTCCAAACAGACTTCTGTACATTTGGCCATGACAAACAGAAACAGACGGGCATTGCTTTCTATCTACTATGTAAAAAAACAAAAAGAACATATGTACCTTTCTTAAAACACAGTAAAGAAAGTTCCTATATTGTGCACCAGTCTCTCTTTCAAGAATCACGGTTAGAAAATGTGCTATTTTCACAGAACAATTTGTTTGGATTTGCTACAACAGTGAAGCCAAGCTGTATTCTCAGCAAGTGTTCCACAGTCTTAAAGACCATAAAAGGCTGAGCATGGAAGAAAGAATCTGAACACACAGTCAACCACATTTTCTAAAGCACACACAGGAGTACTGTTAGAAAGAAGAACGTAACAGAATGCAGCACATGAAAAAAAGGCTTTAACAAGTCTATCAGAAGTAAGACACACAGTAGAGAAAAAGCTTCCTATTTATATTCACACAAGATATGACGAAAAGCCTTAGCACACAGGCACTAAATTAAAATGTGTTTGTTTCTGTAAAGCATCCTGAAAGATCAGAACACTCAGATAAAAGTGATAATCTTGCCCAAAATGTTGGGTCATGCTAAAGAAGTTAATATTTCTCCAATCTTTCATAATACCAAAACAAAACAGTTTGAGGTATATGTATTTCATGGCATTCACAGAAGATTCATAAATGTCACAGAGCACAATCTTTGGACCAAATGTTGAGTACGGCCACCCTGAACTATGTCAATATAGTCAATGGAGTTCAGATACAATTCATTTTTTACTTAAACTCACGACTATGGCCTCTTGCTAAAAAACTGCAGTGTGCAAATGCTGCCTCCTCTGCTCACATTGCACAAATCTGCAGTGGCTAGCTCAGCTGTACACAGCAAGTACAGCTTAAGTCAGTTCGGTTATATTACAGCATTAACCAGTTCAAACATTGTTCTAAAATGAGCAAACAAACCAGAGTGAGGACATAACATGACATTTTAATCAGAAAAGTAACTTGGAATAGAGTTAGAAGGAAGAATGAGAAATCTGACAATTTGTCACAAGCAGAATCTTAGCTATATTTTTGTCATACAAGGGCAGAAAATGAACAAAACTAGAAAAGTAAAGCACAGATCAACACTATAAACTCAAAATATTTTTTTTCACTGTCAAACTGAGGGTGGAAACAAGAATTTGTAGCAATAGCTTTCTCTGTTAAAATCCAGTTCTCAATTACCTTTTCGACTCCAGGCAGGCTTTTTAAACAAAGAAGGTACTATAGCCTATTTTTTTAATGGTTTAATAAATATACAAATCTATTTACAGCCAAAGGATGATATTAAAATTTCAGAACAACAAATGGACTGAATAAATACTGCAAACAAATCCCTTGGTATTGAAAAGAAATCATTGCATTAACCCATTGATAAGGTAGTGGCAGTGATTAATTCAGTCTGCAATGTTTTAATTACAATGTGTCCACCACAAGTAAAGAAATCATTTGTATTGCACATGTTCAGTATTACTTAATAAGCAGTAGCAAAAAGAAAAAAGGGAAGATCAACAAATTAAGATGACAAACTCTAATTTTCTTCTTTCAGTGAAAAAGATGTTTTCAGTATAATTCATAACAGATATGCATGCTCTACTCAAAAATTACTGAGTTGAAGAGAAAGAACTTAAACCACAGCTTTAATTACTTAACAGAGAAATGTTGCTAAGGTTTCTTAAAATTACACAGAACTTAAGACATGTCAATGAATCCTAACTATGAAAAGAACAGAAGGCTGTTCTCTGGCTATACAAAAAATTCGGGCATACTCAACCTTTTCACAAGTATATTCCTTGACTTCTCTGGTTCTCCAGTTTAAATTCAGGCCTGAATTTCAGCTCTGCTGTTTCCTTTTCACTGATTCACAAAAGGCTATCTTCAGCAATTTGTCTTTGTTAATATGGGAACACAACCTGAGATTTTCTTTCTGTGCTCAACTCACGGTTTTATCTTATTTCTTGTACCCTACAACATGATTTTTTTTTTTTTTCATCTTTGTAATTAACATATAAGGGTTAGCTGGTAATGTTTTGTTATATCACATCTTAGCTAATTTACTGAATCTGGTTAAGATGAAGCAATCAGAATATTAATCACAATTTGTAATTTTATGACTGTTTTTCTGCCCAAAAGAAAAACCTAGATGTATAATCACCAGGAGATCTTGTTGAGTTTCAGTATCTAAAAGATTACATGAAGTAAATTCAAGAAAAATAAAGTTTGAAATATTTCAAACTGTAGGAAAAGGCAGCCTGATATATTTCCTACAAATTAAGAAAATTCCAACTGTCTTAGAGAATTGAAAAGTTTCACAGGCTTTGTGATAAACATAGCCTGTATTATAATTTGCCAAAATTGCAACTTTCCCAACGCACTATAGAGAAATTTTACAATGAATTTGAAACTGCAGCAAGACGCTAGTCTTTCTAGAACGCAGAAGTAAGAGAAAAGTTGAGTGGTAGTCCAAGACACTAAAGATAATGGAGAATTTTGAAGGGAGTCACACAGAATACCTAAACTACTACAGCAATCCTTTGCTAAACATACCATTTTATTTTCCAGCAACATTAAAAGTTTCTCAAGTAGAACTTTCAATGAGGGGGCATCCATATAGCACAGACTTACAGAATTTAGGTTGGAAAAAAATTCTCAGATCATCAAATCAAACTACCAACCTAACAACACCACGTCCACACATTTTTTAGCTATCTCCAATGTTATTCCAATGTCTGACCACTATTTCAGTAAAGAAGTTGTTCCTAATATCCACTCTAAACCTTCCATGGCACAGTTTCAGGCCATTTCTTCTCATCGCATCACCTGGTACCAAGGAGAAGAAATCCCCGCACCTCACTATAAATTCCTTTCAGGTATTTGTAGAGAGCAATGAAATGTCCCCTCAGACTGCTCCAGATTAAACAATCCCAGTTCCCTCAGCCAGTCCTTGTAAAACTTATTCTCCAGGCCCTTCACAAGCCTCACTGCCCTTCTCATGCCTTGCTGTCCTTCTCTAGACACATTCCAGCAACCCCAGGTCCTTCTTGCAATCAGGGACCCAAAAGTGAACACAATGTTCAAGGTGCAGACACACCAAGCCACGTACAAGTGGTACCATCACTTTCCTACTCTTTCTGGACACGCTATTCCTGATACAGGCCAGAATGCTGTTGGCCTTCTTGGCCACCTGAGCACACTGCTGGCTCACGTTCAGACAATTTTATCAACCAGCACCTCCAGGTCCTTTTCTGCTGGGCAGTTTTCCAGTCAACCTTCCCCAGGCCTATAGCACAGGATGGGGTCGTTGTGACTTAAGTGCAGCATCCAGCACTTGTTAAACCTCATACAACTGTCTGTGGTCCACTGATACAGCCTGCACAGATCCCTCTGAAGAGCCTTCCTACCCTCAAGGAGATCAACACTCCCACCTAATTCAGTCATCTACAAACTTACTGAAGGTGCACTCAATTCCCTTGTGCAGATGATGGATAAACACATTAAAGAGAACTGGGCCCAAAACTGAGGCCTGAAGAACAGCACTAGTGACTAGCCACCAATAGCATTGTTTGGGCCCCACTGCAGGAGACAGTGTCAAAGGCTTCACTAAAGTCCAGAGAAACAACATCCATAGCCTTTTCCTCATCCACTAAGCAGGTCATCTTGTGGTAGAGGATGATTTTTGTTAAGCAGCACCTGCCCTTCATAAACCCATGCTGACGAGACCTACCATCTGCTCACCCTGCACATGCCTGAAGCACAATAGCACTCAAGACGACCTGCTCCATGACCTTCCCTAGCACTGAAGTTTAACAGACAGGTCTGCAGCTCCCCAGGTCTTCTTTTGACCCTTCTTGTAGATGGACATCACGGTTGCCCATCTCCAGTAAGCTCAGACTTCCCCACTTAGCCAGGACTCCTAGTAAATGATGGAAACTGGCCTGATAACCACTTCCACCAGCTCCCTCCGTACCTTCAAGTGTACTATATCTGGCCCCACACACTTGTATATATCCAAGTGGTCAATCAGGTCACTATGCATATTCTCTTAGATTTTGTGGGCTTCATTCTGCTTCCCATCCCTATCTTCCAGCTCAGGGGCCTTACTTATGTAAATGCACAGATTTTCCAATTTCCACACATTTTTTTAATAGAATCATAGCCTCACCTGATTTAGAAGGGATCTCTAAAGGTCATCCAGTCCAGCTCCCTGCAGTGAGCAGGAACATCCTTCACTAGATCAAGCTGCCCAGAGCCCTGTTGAGCCACGCCTTGAATACTGCCAGGGATGGGCCTCAACCACCTCTCTGAGCAAGGCAAACTGTTCCAACGCTGAACCACCCTCATCATAAAAGAACATTTTCCTAACATGCAATATAAATCTACTCTTCTCTAATTTCAAACCATTGCTCCTCGTCCTATCACTGCAGGCCTTAGGTTCCATAGGTCTTAATCTCTGTGCAGGAAGTTTTTGAAGGACAAATAAGTCCAGCACTATTTATTCTCTGTGAGACCACATGTAGAATGAAAGAATGTGTTTAGTTGTTACTCACATCTGCTTCAGTAAAGGTGTCATACAGAAGTGGCTTATACACAAGAGAAATAAATACAGAAGCTGGGATACACAGGATTCTATTTATTCCGCATTGAGAAATATTTTTCAGGGCTGTTCTTCTCAAGCTCTCAAAATCAGATAGCCTTCCAGTATGAAAATGTTTTTCTAAAACCTCATATAAATCCTCTTCCATGCAATTAAAGTACACCTCCTCTTGTATTATCTTGCCTGGACACATAGAACAAAGGAACAACTTTCTCCTTAAAAGAATCTCTTGAAAAGCTTGTGATATCCTGTCTTCTCTTTTTCAGACTAATCAAATTATTTAATTAGTCGTGTCTTCTACTATGCTCTGTTTTTCATACTAGTACTTACTGATGTGTTCTAGCCAAGCTAGAACTATTTCTGTAGAGTGAGGCTTCATCATCTTCAGGTAGAACAGCCAGCCTCCATGTTTTCCATAATAGCCCCAGTTTTAATGCAAAACATTAGCAATTGCACAGAAACACAAAATAAATCATTACTCATTGCCAACAATATGAGCAAGTAGAGAAGAATTCATGTTAAGTCAAATATTCTCTTTAACAAATGCAGTATGTGTAGTACCAGATGTGTACAGTAAGAATGTAAAAATTGGTGTATTTTAGAAAATGTGAGAAAATGGCAAACTATCCATTACATATTGTCATGATAAAGAGCTGCAGTAGGAGAAACATTTTGAGCCAAAACTTGCAATAGCAGATAAATTTTCTTTATTCACAAAACTGTTCTCCTAATTTTTTTCCAACTTTCTTACTGGATTAACAGTGTAACTAGTGCCAACTGGTTTAGAATATCTTCTTCACTACAAAATAAAATCATGCTGATGGGAATGCTGTTATCTGAACGCAGCAGAAAAATTAGAAACTCTACCATTTCATGGTCACTGCATCCCAGGCTACCCTTCAGCTTCACTTCACTCACCAGCCCCTCCTTGTTGGTGAGCACTAGGTCCAGCACAGCACCTTTTCTTGTGGGTTCCTCTACCACTTGGAGAAAAGAGTTATCATTATTGCATTCCAGGAGCCTCTTTATCTTGCTGGTGTTCTGCTGTGTTGTCCTTCCAACAGATGTCAGGGTGGCTGAAGTTCCCCGTGAGTACCAGGGCCTGTGAGTGTGAAACTTCTCCTATTTGTTTGTAAAGGGCCTCATCTGCTTTGCCTTCCTGATCAGGATGTCTGTAGCAGACTTCTACTATGATGTCCCCTTCCTGTGCCTTCCCTTTAACCTTTACCCATAACCTTTCTGTTTTAGCATTGCACATCCCCAGGTGGAGCTCTATGGATTCCAGTTTATCACTGATGTAGCGGGCAACACCACCTCCCCTTCTCCCCTGCCTGTCCCTCCTGAAGAGTCTACACCCTATGCTCCAATCATGAGATCCATCCCACCATGTCTCAGTGATGCCAATGACATCATAACCCTGTAGACTTATTTGCAATTCTTCCTGTTTGTTCCCCATGCTCCTTGTGTTAGTGTAGAAGCATTTCAGTTATACCCCTATTGGAGATGACTTACTGACTGATTTTCCCTTTCCCTGTTCTTTGGGCACTCTGTTTTCAATCTGTACTTCAACCCTAGGGTCAGATCCCACCTGTCCAACCTCAGACATCTGTAGCTATCAGTCTATCTCTAACCCTCACGTCAACACTACCAAGCGGATTACCATGTGATATTTCCCTGTTGACAGCTATTACCTGAAGGGGATTTGGTTCATCTCTGCAAGATTTTGATTGCAGTATGTTGTCCCCAGCATGCTTCTGGGAAGCAGGTTGAGAGCCCTTACTCATCCCCCACTGCTCCCACACAGGTCTGTTCTCCCACACCTTGCCACATGGAAGTCTGATGACTTTGTCCCCCTCCCCGTTCACATCTTGTTTCTTAACAATACTACTACATCCTCAGATTTTATCAGCTTTTCCATCTAAAAATTGAGATACGAGGGTGTGGGGTGAGGGAAGGAAGGAATTAGATTTTGAAAGGAATTTTCAAAACTAAGGGCAACAAGGAAAGCTTGGGAACAGTTACTATGGTATTATAGTTTATCTACCAAAACATTTGGAGAAAGGAAATCCAAAACTGATTATACAGAGCTTAGGAATATATGTTTTCTGTAGTTTTCCTTGTTGAATCATTCCAAAGTCTTAAAAAAGCTCCTATGTCTGTCACCAACATCTATCTTACCCTTTAAAGCTAAACCATCCTTCAGGATTAACTCCAGCAGTCTAACAGCTTAAGGACACCACTAACACTGAAATATCTGCTACTCCTGACAGGACTCAAGTATATGGGTTCTGTCAGAAATTTAGGTACTATAATGTTCACTCAATGAACGTAACATTTCATTGAGCAAGGGAGGGGGAAGTGTGAATCAGAACTTCTAGATATGAATTGTAACACTTAACTAACACACATTTAATAATTTTCCTCTAAAAAAAAATCTAAACTAATGTTTTCAAGTAAGCCTGTGAACAAGTAAAAAATATTATAAAAAAACCTTTCCAAGATAGAGTTCAGCTTCAATAACTAGTTAAAATTACTTTCAAAGCAGTTTAGTTTTATTAGCTTGTAAAGCAGCTTGTGGGAGCTTAAAGACAACCATTTGATTTTCACATCACATGCTGGAACCATCCAAGAGTGATCTATAAGACTGTTAGAGAAAAAAACATTAAAATGCAATTAGAGTTTGATCCTGCTAAACTCTCAGCAGCTCCAGAAGGTGCTGAATGACTTCACGCTCCTTTTGAGTTTCTTTGCATACCAGCACATCTGAGCTCAGATTGGGTTCAGAGACACGTAAATCCCAACAACCACTTCCCTAAGACCCATGTATTTTGACTAGTTCCACACAAACATTGATAAAAGCACATTTTGAAAGGACAACATAAAGACAGCAAAGTCTTAGAACTTAATGAGATTTGTTGATGAACGAAACAGACCAGGTTATTAGTTTATTTTAGGGTGGGCAGGGAGAAAGATGTTGCTCACTACTTTCCTTGAAATAAGCCTGTCTTTAGAAATTAAGAAAGTGCCATAAAAATTGACACATAACCACTGCAAGTTCCAAATTTAAAGATCTTGATTGCTTGTCTTCTTTCAAATACTTAAACACATGCCTTATCAAATAAAATAAATTCTACATAAATGAAGTAGGAAAGAAGCAACCATATCTTCCCATTTATATAAAACAGTAACAAACAATGAAGTTTCCACTTCATGCACTTTGTGTGAATGGCAACATTTCTCTCAATAATTGCCATGTAGCACTGAACTTCTCTCTAGATAATAAACACAAAATTTTATTTGCTTTACTAAATGTAAGATTTGTTGAAGAAAAGGAGTAATTAAATGCATATACAAGTCTAATTTTTACACAAGAAAAATGCTCTGTCAATATAGATGGAAAGTCCAAACACAGTTGCACTATTTTATCTCAAGTTAACATGATAAAATCTATACACAAAAGATACACATTTGCAATTAATGAAAAACTTTAAAATCTGATGTTCTGAATACAAAAAAATCAGAGGGAAAAATATCCTCCCCACACATATGCCAATATTTTGAATGAAAAAAATTCACTCATGTTTACTGCAAAGAAATTGCCATTTAAAAAAAGAAAAGTTTTCACAAGTTTTAGAACAGTATGTGTTCTGTTCTGTGAGACATTCCTTCCTTTTTTAGGAGACGAAATGAAGTATGAACTCTGGAACTGAAAATTCTCCATGCAGCTGTGACCTCTAGGAAAAAAAACGAAGTTACATGAAAGAAAGTACTTCTGATGCATGATTATTCATTATCTTTCCAGCAGCCCCAACCGGGGACTGTATTCCCAGCACTTATCTACAATATAATCAGTGCTCTCTTACATATTTCTAATACCTTAGAATGATGAAGTATGCATCATCCTCCTCTGGACATGACACATGCTTCTGAAGTTGCTCTTCACATGCTGTGTAAAAACTAAAAATTTCTAATAGTAAAAAGGAGAACACAGGGAAAGTCTTGAAGACTCTTGCCCTTGGGAGATGGATAACACTGTCAGGTATAAATTGCAGTCACGTCTCTATAAAACAGGACAGCTGATGCCTCAATAAACAAGGAGTAACCTTTCTGAAATCTTGATTCTTTTCTTTCCAGGTCTGTTCTATTTTGGAACAATCTCTAAACAGCCTAAATTCTAAAGAGGAAAAAGAACAGTACCTAGAGACTTGTAAACAAATATATACTGTTAAGGGTTATTGCCTATGTTGACCAATCAATGATTTACATTCCCTATTAACCCCTCTCCCTTCTCAAACAGGAAGAGAAAGGGAATAAGGGAGAGTTTTCTAGACTGGAAGCTAAAACCACTTTAATGAATTAGTAATAACAGAAAGAAGTATGCACAAACATACACAAAACCAATATTGAACCCATCTGCCTTCTTCTAGGAAAATCTGCTCCATGCTCTTCCCAGGTACAGAGATGAGGCTGAAAGATAAGTAGTTCCTAAAGTCCTTCTCTCTACCCTTTTTTAAAAATATTTGTAATGTGTCCCTTCTCCCAGTCACCAGGAACTTCACCTGACTGCCCAGACCTTACATATGTCATTGTAAGTGGCTTGGCAACTCCATCAGCCAGTTCTCTCAGGACTCTGGGATGAGTGTATTGCATACCATGCTCCTGGGACAACCACTACACACATGCTGAAGAACTTGTTCCTACCATACTTCAAGGTTTCTTTCACCACCAAAACAGGTTTTAAATTAGAGAAGAGTAAATTTGGGCTGGATGTTGAGAACAGGTTCTTTGCCATTGAGGGAGGTGGAACACTGGGACAGGTTGCCCAGAGAGGTAACTGAGGTCTCAACCCTGAAGATATTCAAGGTCAGGCTTGACAAAGCTCTGAGCAACCTGATCTAGTGGAGCATGTCCCTGCACATGGGAGGGGGGTTGGACTAGATGAACTTTGGAGGTCCCTTCCAACCCAAACCATTCTATGATTCTATAATTCTCTGTGATTTATCCAGTCTGTACTCACACCAAGACTAAGTTATACGGTGGCAATTCCACTTCCGTGCTGTTGCATTAGCTGTGGTGTCACCTGGATGCAATAAGCACTTCAACCAACACCTTCCCACTTCTTGCTTCACCAGGCTTCTTCCTTAGATGTACAGCAGCTCCATTTATTATGATGTGCTCCACATCTACTCTTCTTTTAAAGTCTCATATGCCATTTTCTCTGATGCCTTCACATGCTCATGCTGTCATGTGCACTGCATGTGTAACAGTATAGTATTCGCTCTACTTTGCTCAATACTGTGTCCAAAACAGAAGTCTGAATTAAACAAGGACGTGAAAAAATACATAAGTATGTATCAAGATATATGAAGTGAGACATACATATATCTTATAAAGCAAGTACATACCCTAAAACACAAGTCCAGGAAACTTCAATTTTTTTTTTTCAGCAAAGGAGACTTTTCAACAAACTCATGTAGTAAGCAGAAGTTCCTAATGTCATAAAACTTTCCCTATACGGGCTATATGGTATCATAAGGCTTCTATACTTTAAAAGTGAACTTACCACCTTCTGTAATGAAATGGTAAACCATGAGCATGGTAAAAAGT
Organism: Psilopogon haemacephalus; assembly: GCA_013396835.1. Taxonomy (NCBI): domain Eukaryota; kingdom Metazoa; phylum Chordata; class Aves; order Piciformes; family Megalaimidae; genus Psilopogon; species Psilopogon haemacephalus. The sequence continues at coordinate 57,308 of VWZI01007381.1, forward strand.
TAAGATTTCTGAGCATTGTTTTCCCATTGCTGCAAACTGTTATGAGGATAGATTCATACAATTATAGAGTGGTCTGGGTCAGCAAGGACCTCTGAAGGTCATCTAGTCCAACCCCCTCTGCAGTAATCAGGGGCATCCTCAACTAGATCAGGCTATACATTACATTCATGGTATCAGTAAGGTACCAGATCTGATTTCAAGAATCACAATACAGATAAACAGAATAACTCTTCTTGCAGCATCTTGGTTAGTAAATCACATACTTTGTGCAAGTGATAATGACAATTCTTAAGTCTTCTCTAGCATTTTAAAAAAGAAAACTAATTAAAACAAAAGCTGAAACCTTTTCATATCTATGAGCAGATGGGGAGAGGGTGCTTTTTGGCTATTCAGCACAACAAATTTTGAAGTATACAGAAATAATGGTGGATATGCTGTGTGAAATTAAAAAGTTGCAATGCTTTTCAGTAGTAGGTTTCAAGGAAATATGGTATGACTTGCATACTAATGTTGAAAAAATGGTATCATCTTTTCACTAGAACATTTGAAGTGCTCAAATTGTGGGTTTTTTTCTGTTTATGAATAAACTGCAACTTTTTGCATTCTTATACATAGTGCATAGTTGGATACTGTTGTATTAGTGGTCTTCTAGGAATCAACAGTATATAAAAATTATTTTTCTGATTCTTTAACAATTTTTAGACACTGGGTGATTTTAGTGGCATGCTATAAATTTTTTTCAATTTTCTTACACTTTTTTCTGTGTTGTCTTTCATCACTAGTTTTGTATGTATTCATCTACATCTGCTAATCGAAAAGATTCATAGTACAACAAAAATATATTTAATAACATAGTACATCACATTCATAGTAAATACAATTTCTGTGTATGTAGAGCAGGGCAAACAGATTCCAAGATTTAAAACTGACCCAGTAAGTGAACGGTATCAGCAAACAAAGCCTGCTGTAGTCTTGAGATAAACACTGTAAGTATTCTCCCCTCCTCAACAGCTTTTTTTCTTCAAGTGCTTCTTGAAGCCTTATACCTGTGCCATGAGTAAACACAGTACTGTCCTCTTATATAAAATCAACTCTTAATTACTCTGCTGTGTGATAGAGCTCATTATAAGATATGAGAACTGGCTGGATGAGAAAGGATTTCTTCAGCCTGTGTTGGGATTTATACCCACTGGAGACAAGCTTATACTCTATGGCTCTGTTTGCTTTTAGAATATGAGACAACCATAATCGTGACTGTAAACACAGTAGCTCAGCTGGGGTTTACTTCTGAAAATCATTTCTAGGTCAGATGCTTAGTTGAGCCAGACTTTAAATATCTGTTTCTAAATAGTGAATTTCTTAAAGTTTACGAATACATTTCCTACAGCTAAGAACACACAGAACTTTTTTTTTTTTTTACTTTTTATAAACCACTTGAGACACTCTGGATTTTCTTTTTTATCTATTTGAATTACAGCACCATGATTTTGCCATTTTGATCCCTGCTCACAACACGGTGACCTTCTTACATTTTGCACTTTCTACAGGTCTATCAGACCATGAGGAGCAACACAGCAGCAATGAAGATCTGTGCCTAGACTGAGGTGGACAGGAGGTTCCTATAGCCAGAGACAGCAGAAAGATGTGACAAGAGCCTGTAGCTCTTGTGTGTGAGGCCAGCTCAGAGAAGTGCGTGCAGAGATCGCTCAGGAGTGCAGCAAGCAGGGAATGCATGGACGAACACCAGCTCCATCCCCTTGACAGGAGATCCCTGTTGGTGGCTGTTACCTTCTTGGAATGAGATCAACCAGTCTCCAACACGCAGAAGGTCACATGCTTAATACTTGCCAGGGTGGACATGGGAACCCAGACACAGATCCCACAGAAACATGCAGTTGTCCAGGCAACAGGCTGCAGGGAGTGTTAGAGACTTTCCCTGCCAACATATATCGGTTATGATAACTGCAGTATGCACTGCAAGCAGGTGGATGATCTCTGCTGGATGGCAGAGTTGCAAGATGAAATTGAAAGGTTAAGGAGCATCAGGGAAGTCAAACAAAGGGCCCCTGTATCCTGTCCCTGACACACAAAAAGCAGTAGCCTGGACAAGGGGAGCAAACAGGGTCAGCTTCATGGTCAAAGCAGCAGACACAATACTTCCTCACTCACTCCACCTCCCCAGGTGCCACTGAAAAACAGCTAAGAGGTCAGTGAAATGAAGATGTGGACAATGGGCAACATACGCCAGATGTACGTCCACAGTCAGAACAGACTACCACACAAACCACAACATCCACAAGGAAGAAAAGAAGGGTTAGTCACAGCTGACTGCCTCTTTAGGGAAACAGAATGTCTGATATGCTAGGTAAACTCTCCTCATAGAGGAATACATTGTCCCCCCCAAGAGCACAGGTTAATGACATCACTAGGAAACTTTCTAGTTTGATATGGTTCTCAGACTATTATCTGTTACCGATCTCCCATGCGGGCAGAAAGCAAGCTGAGATTGGTAGTCTAAGAACAATCAAAAGAACTTTTGAGCCCTGTTACAGATGGTGAGGGAATGTGAGGCACAGGTTATCTTCTCTACTTCCAACCACAGACAGCAACACTGGGGTGAATAGACAAATACAATACACAGTCAATACACAGCTCAGAGACTGGTGTCAAAATCCAACTGTTCTGGCTTTTTTGACAATAGGATGGCCTACATAGCACCAGACTGGCTAGTATCTCACAGGAGACACATTTTTCTAAAGGGCAAGACAATCTTTGCACACGATATTGCAAAGCTGACTGACAGAGCTTTTAACTAGATTAGAAGTGAGACTCCTGGGTGTAGCAGCACTTATGGGGCAGCATGGTTGCATTTTTGAGAATGCCCACCACTTGCTCACAGGGCCATGGCTGCACTGCAATTACTGAGACATGGTGGGATAGCTTGCATGACTGGAATGTTGTCATGCATGGCTATGTACTGCTTAGGTAAGACAGACCCACAGGTGAGACAGGGGGTCTGCTCTTAATGTGCAAGAGCAACTCGAATGCACTGAGCTCTACCCAGGAGTGGGGAGGAAGCATACGTTTAAAGCTTAAGGGCAAGAATTAAGGGGCGCACATGTTTGAAGCTGTAGTGGGTGTTTACCACAGACCACCAAACCAGAAAGATTATATCAGTGACGCTCTCTATAGACAGCTGGAAGCAGCCTCAAGATCACCCTTGTGCTCATGGGTGACTTCAATCACCCTGATATCAGTCCAGAAGCATCTTGCAGTGCATTGACAGTAGCTTCCTGACAAACATGGTGGATGAGTGTATGAGGAGAGGTGTGCTGCTGGACCTTCTATTAACAACAAAGAAGGTCTGGCCAGGGAGATGAAGTCTGGGGGCAGCCTTGACAGCAGTGATCATGACATGGTAGAGTTTAGTATTGTACCAGGAGGATGCAGGGCAATATAATTAGAACTGTTGCCCTAGGTCCTCTTCAAATACCTAACCTGAGGAATATGAAGGGCCAAAACTCTGGACAGCAGAGGGGTCCAGAAGAGTTGGTTAATATTCAAACATCACTTACGCCAAGCTCAAGATAGGTGCATTCCTATGAGCGAGGAAAAAAAATAAAATCAAGTAGAGGATGCAGGATGAGCAAGGAACTGCTCAGAAAAAAAAAAAAATGTCATGTGGAAGGAAGATGTTCACAGTATTGGGAAAAAGGGACTGGTCCCTTGGAAGAATTATAGGAAGATCATGGTGTGTAGGAATGCAACAAGGAAAACCAAAGCGCTCTTCAAATTAATTTTGGCAAAGGAAGTAAGAGAAGAAGTAGGGCTTCTGCTTTCTGTGCTGCAAGCACATATTGTAGGTTCATCCCCACTTTGTTACAACCTCCATTCAGGAACTTGCAGAGAATGAGAAGGTCTCTTCTCAGTCTCCTCTTCTCCAGTCTAAATACTACCAGTTCTCTCAGCCACTTCTCATAAGACCTGTTCTCCAGACACTTCACTAGTTTTGCTGCCCTTTTCTGGACCCAATCCAGCATCTTATTCTTGTAGCAAGGGTGCCAAAACTCAACAAAATACTTAAGGTGTGGCTTCATCACTGCTGAGTACAGTAGGACAATCACTTCGATGGTCCTACTTGGCATAGCATTTCTGACACAGGCCAGGATTCTGTTGGCCTTCTAGGCCATCTGCGCACACTGCTGGCTCATGTTCAGCCAGCTGTGGACCAACACCCTCTGTTATTTCTGTGCCAGGCATTATACAAAGCCACCAGGAACAATTTGCTTGTGGCAAAGTCCTGATGGCTGCTACCAATCACTTCCTTATTTTTTGTGTGCAGTTTCCTGGCAGATTTGTTCCATGACCTTGCCAGGCACAGAGGTAACAATAATTGGCCTCCAGTTCTCCTGTCTTCTTTTTTTTTCCCTTTTTTGAGAATGGGGCTTATATTTTTGCTTTTCCAGTCAGTGAGAATTTCACCAGAATCCCATAACTTTTCTGCCAGTACCCTCAGGGCCTGCTGATGGATCTCATCAGGACCCATTGACTTGTGCACCTTCAGATTCTTTAGGTGGTATCAAACCTGACCTTCAATTACAATGGGACATTATCCACTTTCCCAGTTCCTGCTTTTACCTTCTGAAAATTGGACAGAACTCCAGAGGCTGGAATGGACCTCCAGAGATCACTGAATCCAACTTCCCTGCCAAGACAGGATCCCCAAGGGTAGTTCACACAGGAACACATCCAAGTGGGTTTTCAAAGTCTACAAAGAAGGTGACTCCATAGCCTCTCTGCGCAGCCTGTTCCAGTGCTCTGTCACTCACACTGTAAATAAGTTTCTCCTCATATTGAGGATGAAAGTGGCTGGTTTGAATAATAAGCAGTATGACTATATATCATATGCTGTGACAAAGGACTACTGAATAAGTGAATACTGTTAATGGAGCAAGGTTCTGTTCATACAGTTCAAGATTACATATTAACATAACAGGAGTGAATTAAAGTTGAATTAGCCCCCTTAGTTTTGACAGACTAATTTTTCAACACTTGATTTTTTTACCATTACTATTCTTTTACACACAGCTTATCAATTAGTTCAGGAATGACCTAATAACCTACACAGACATTAACCATTCAATTCTAGTCTTCTCATCAACAAAAAGTACAGAACATCTTGCTGCTATGCAGACAAGTCAAACTACATTTGGCTGACATTTAACAAGCACCTTCCTGTGAAACACTGAGTAAAGGTGCATTTGGTTTTCTTTCCCAGAACAACAGGTTCCTCATAAAAAGAACTACTTACAGAAAAAATCAGAATAAGAATGTACATTCGCAGTAAAGACCCTCATTAAAAACATAAGACCTGATCTTACAATTGATAAACTGGGCAACATTTGTCAAAGGAAACACTTTGAAGTATCTCCAACGCTTCTGAGTAAGCCTGTTAGTAGTGACTTTTAAAGAAATTTAACCATGTGTGTGAAGATCTTTCTTTTTTAAAACATCTGTATTTACCCAGCTGGTTAAAGATGTAGTAACAGCTAAGTGAAAATTATCTACTGAATTGACATATTCACTTTAGTGTGTTGTAAAAAACAAGTGAATTTTACACTTCTCAAACAAAAAATCTAAGTACATGTAGTACATGCAATTCTTGCAGACAAATTTTGACACTTCCTGAAAGCTTCTAAATTTACCTTATAAAGCATATAAATAGAAAGCCAAGACTTACAAGATACTATGCTAAAGAGGACAGATCTACCTCTAGAAAAATCTTCAAAGCTCTAACTTCACTAACTCGCAGAACAGAAGCAGCTCAGTTGTACACAAGTAAAGTTTATGCCCACAAACAATACACAAAAGCAAAAAGGGAAACCTAACAAAGGAGGGTGTGTTGATTTTTTTTTTATTTTAAAAATACATAAATACACACACCCCACAACACCAAAACCAACCAACAAATTTCACTTGACTATATTTTCATTTTGCTACACTTCTCTAGCATGGTAGAATGCACATGTGTGCTGGTTTGAGGCTAATCAGAATATTTTAATGAGAGAAATTAGATCATTGGCTGTGAAAAGAAAATAATAGTGATGTCTATATCACTCACTGGTTCTGCTGAGAGATCTAAAAATGGAAACATAAATTTCCTCCTTGTCAAAGTGATCCTTGAAAATTAACCAACTGTCTTGGGCCTCTTTGCCCTCTAGTACCCTGTACCATGAGATAACACCACACAGCATCACAACCTTGGAGTTCAGCAGGGCCAACTTTGGCCTTTTCAAGCAGTTACTAGGAGTTCTGTTCCTACCACACAAGATCCTGAACTCCACCATCTCATGATCTCTACAGCCAAGGCTGCCCTCAACCTTCACTGCTTCATCCAGATCCTTCTTGTAACCAGCAGCACTCCTATCCTAGTTGGCTCATCCACCGTTTGTATCAAGGAATTATCAGCAAGGCACTGGAGGAACCTCCTGGGCTGTGGGTTGCTGAAGAGGATTTTAACTACCCAGCTAATATCTGGGTAGTTAAAATTCCCCATGAGAACCAGAGACTGTGATGGACAGGCTGCTGTCAGCTGCCTGTAGAAGGCCTCATCTAGTTCCTTGTCCTGATCATGTGGCCTGTAATAAACACCCACCACAGTACCACCCATGCTGGCCTGCCCATAGTTGGCACCAACAAACTCTCAACTCTCCTCTCATCCACCCCTGGACAGAACTCAACACATTCTGGTTGCTCCCTCGCGTAAAGAGTAACTCTGCCACCTCGCTCTGCTGACCTGTCTTTCCCAAAAAGGTCACAGCCATCCATGCCCACATCCCAGTGAGTGAGCTGTTCCACCACCACCTCTCTGTAACTGCCACCAGACCATAACCCCCTGACGGCACTTGGCTCTCTGCCTCCTCCTCTTTGTTCCCCGTGCTGCCTGCGTTGGTGCACAGGCAGTGCAGGGAGCGAGCTGAGCACGGCTGCCGTGGGAGGCCTCCTGGTCTGCATCGCTGCTGCAACACTGCCCCACTGCTGCAAACACAGCAACAACCCCACCCCCCTTCAATTCTACTTTGGAGCTCTGTCAATGAGCCCTGCTAGTTCTTCTCCTAGAATCCTCTGCCCCTTGCCTTTCCCAAGCCATGGGTCCATTTTCACAGAACCCAAAGCCCTGCCTGTAGCACCAGTCTCAGAGACAGGTACTTACGGACTGGATTCTTCTACTCCCTTCTGTATCATGGACATGTACAGGAAGCAAGGAAGCGAAAATAACTTGTACCCCTGACTGTTTCACCAATCATCCCACAGCCCTGCAACCTCTTATGGTTGTTTGAGGGACTCCAGGTTATTTCAGGTTCCCTGAGAAAACTCCAGAGACCAAGATCCATCCCAAGGGTGAACTAGTCACCTCCAGATATCATAATTTTGTTATTCTAATCCCATAATCCTGAAAATACTTTAAAAGTAAGCAGCAAGGTCAATTCGCTCTCTTTTCTCCCTTCCTTTCCAGCTCTTCAGAGGGATTCCTATCTAGGTAACCAAGTAGGCGGACCCTGTGGGCCTTCGAGGCCACCACCACAGCAAATTTTGGCCCACTTAGGGCCTAACTGGGAGCAACGGGGTGGAAAAAATGAGCACTGGAGTTTAGGTGGATTTAGTTTGCTTGTGGGGAAGGTTTCAGGGAATTCTCATGTATCCTTATCTGTATTAGGTGTTAAGGATTGATGTATGCCATATCTTTTCCTGCATACTTTTAAATACAACCTTTCTGTGTTTTCTTCTCCAATTCAGTGAGAGTGTTCTTATTTTACTCTTTTTAAAGAAAAAGGGCAGTAAAATAGAATAATGTAGGTCTGTCACGCTACAACACCTCTCTTCACACCACCCTGACTACGGGATGCAGTCTCCTCCCCACCTGTCTGGAAGATCACTAATGAGTAATAGTCTGGTGACCACACCACACTGGGGAGTTCTCTAGGGATATCCCTGATTCAGGAAGACTGCAGACTTCCGTATGATGAGGATCAATCCTGCATATTAGGACCTCTGTTCCTGACAGGAGAGAGTCTCCAACAACCAAAACTCTTCTGGCTGGTGAAGAGGTTGCTATGTGCACTCGATTTTCGAGACCCATCTGGATGCATTCCTTCCACCTGACATGGGTAGGACACAGGGGCCTCTTGATCCTGCCTCTCAACTTTCAGTGCTCCGTATCTCTTGTGTAGGAGTAACTGAGAAGGTGAGGGAGGCCAGGGAGGGGTTCTCCTGCCTCCCTGAGCAAAGACCACTATCCATTCCCCACCTTTTCTTAGGCCACTTCCTTCTGTCTGGTGACAGGAGGGGAGGGGATTCTCTACTTCTCAAACAGCCTTCTACCTGCTGCCTTTGCACGGTATGAGTCCACCTACCTATTTCATTCTTGCACTCTGATTCTTCTCTGCCATACCACCTCTTCCTTCAGCTCCACCACCTGCCTGAGCAAACCACTGATCTGCTCCCACAGCAGACAGGCACTGTCACTGCCTCCCATCAGAACAAGTGCCAGAGGAAGGCACTTCCTGCAGCTGGACATCTGCACTGCTGCACTTTAGCACAGGAGCTCTGTCTGAGTTGCCACATTCCTCCTGGCAGTGGCTTTTGGCCATGTTATAACCATATTGGGTCATCTTCTCAGAGTTCTTTCCTCAGGGGTCATTGTCTCCAGGGAACCTACAAGGTGCAGACAGCTGTGGCACCACCTGGGCATATCCTCTATTACTATTTTAGTTTTTAGTTGCAGGACTACCAATGTAACTAATAATTCATACACTGAAGAGGAAAAAAATATACCAAGCTTTCTTCACAATGGAAGATCACCCGGAACTATTTTTAGAAATTTTACTATACAGAAACAGTTACAAATGCTGTCAACTTCATAGTCCAGATACCACAAAGAGCCTTCCCCCACCCCTATTCTTTACTATCCAACCTTAACTGCTAGTATCACAGGCTTTAGATTTCCCAGCTGACTGAACTGAAACTTTTTGTACCTAAACAGTTCAAGCTTCACCTAAGAAATTCTACTGTCTGTAGAGAACTCAGTGTATTAATTCAAGCACTTCCACTGCAAGTATGGCACTGGGAAAGCTTACCTAACTAAAGCATTTTCAGCCTTGATTTAACTTTAAATGAGACATTTAATATCTTTGTTTCCAAACAATTTTTTTGCAAGCTTAAGTACTTTTCACAACTGGAACATATTAAGAAACAGGAACAGAGTGATTAGATTTGAATGTAAAGTCTGAAGCATATTTTTTTTTCCAAAGGCTGATTTTTAGAAGTCCTTCTACACCTAAATATGTAGGCAGGCATATGCAGGAGTTTCTAGAAGTATACAGACACCTAATTAATAGAAGCTCTCTATTACGATTGGCCAAAAGAAGGCCTCACCTCTCCATCAATAAAGATCTTTTCCCATAATACAAGAGATGGCATTTTCTTTGCACAGCAAAATCCAGTAACTACTTGAAAGATGATTGTGGATTACCATATCACAGCTTTGTAAGAAGTAAACACAGGCTTCCCTAAGGCACCTAAGAAAGACACACTGATAATGTTAAAATACCACCAAGAAATTTCTAACAATCACAGGCAGGCTGATTTTTTCCAATCCTACATGCCCTCAAGAACCTTTTTCTTCAAGCTCTGATAATAAAAATTCTTAAAAAATGCACAGCGAATTTACTTCTATTATGCATTTACAGAAATCATTTCCACGAATATTAATTTAAGTCTTCTGTCCAATACAATGGGCAACAGAAAGCAAAATATTGTAAACAATTTTAAGTATCAAGAGATCTTTCTTTATGCAATGTAGCATCTTTAGCACTGTTAAAGAGAACATATGCTGCCTAGCAGTCTGCTTTTTCCTCATATTGCGAATCTCTAAAACAAACTGGCAAAAAAAAAAAAAAAAGGCTGAATTCGTAGTCAA
>VWZI01007381.1:80133-90454 GCA_013396835.1 Psilopogon haemacephalus
CCTGGGACCCCCTGTCTTTTCCCAAGGAATGGTTTCACCCTTTTCCCAGGCTGCATGGTTAGACACTCCCACTTCCTGCTAGGATTTTTGAGACTATAAGAGGGGGAACCCAGTCCCCCCCTTCTGTTCTGCTTCTTCTCTTCCCTTCGTGCGGGCTGGTCGAGCAGCTGCTGGCGCTCTGTGCTGCTGCAGCACGTGTCTGCCTGCCGCCCTGTGTTCCAGCACCGTTGTTGTCTGCTGAGACTGGCACTGACACTTTTCGCTATAGGATTCCTGCATCCTGCTTTCCAAAACCAATCGAACTTCAGCTGCCTGCAGCGGTTGTGGGGTTTTGTTTTTTTTTTTTCCCCTTTCCCCCCTTCTCCCTGGTCTCTGTACCCTTTTCCCTTATTCCCCATATCCCAAAGTTTGTTTCCCTTTCTCCCACCTTTTGTAAAAATTCCCTTTCCCTCTTACTTGTTGTTAAAGTTTACCCTTTTTACTTCCAAATCGTTTTGAGTCTTTATTGGGCTTTTGGGCTCAGGGTGGGGACAGCTAGCCTCAACCCAATACACCCATCTAAACACTTCGAGGAGACTTTTGGAGGTCTTGAGATACTCACATGGAAACAAAACAATTGCCTCCATGTAGAAAAATGTGTATAAGAGTGATTTCTGGTCATTCTGAAGTGATGGCTGTGAACAATTTAAAGTTTTGTGGATCTCATGAAAAGCAGGGCACATGTTCTGAGCCAAAAATGCTCTGTGTAAGGACCTCAAAGATCAGGATGGATCGGGAGAGGAAAAAAAAATGAAGGGCAAGCCTTCAGGAAACCACCTCTATTACAGTGGTTTTAGAAACAGAAGCCTTAAAAATAGGTTGGTTTATTAAATTTAAATGACGATCAGAGAACTGACATGATGACAAAAGAAGTCCTTGTCCATAGCAACAGTTGTTTTTTTTTTTAAACCTTTCTAAGAAAATATACAAAAAGCCCCAACATGGCATGATGAATTAATAATCCTCTAAGATCAAAGCAAGCAATTACTCACTGAACTTCTCCCATCTTTGAATTTGCATTAAGGCTGTTGGCTAGGTTGTTCTAATTTCACCCGTGGTTTATTAGAATTACCATCTCACTTGTCTTCATTATTGCAAACAACTCACTGAAAATTCCTTCTTGGATGGTAACCTTAGTGAAATACATGACGCTAGGAAATTTTAAATCAGTTATTTCCTGAACTTGGAACTAGAATTTTTCTGTACTTCTTTTTCCACTAAATTAAGTGAGAGTTAAGAAGAGCCAGGTATTCATAAATCTCTTCTGCTATCAAGACCCATTCATAGCACTAAAAATCTAAGCTTGCCAGAAAAATACTTGAATAGATTTAATGTTGTGAGAATAAACTCTGCAGAAAAGCTGAAGAGCTCAAGGATGAAAAGCAGGAGATAAAATGTATTTTCACAATTGAAAAAAAGAATATAGATTATGTTTAGAATTTGCTTTACAGAGTTTCTGATTGATGTTCAGTATTATTACGCATCAAAAAGTTGTATGCACATTTTCTGTAATGCTACTGAATGGTTATTTCAGGTATTAAATACTGAAAGTCAATTTCACACTTACAGTAAAAGGTATATATAAAATAATGCAGTTTCTCTACTGGATTGTCGGAGGAAAAAAAATTCAGAAACACTGAATGGGAAAAAGTAAGTGCAAAGCAGAACAAAAATGCTTTCTTCACTACCAGACATGGAGCAATTATTCACATTATGACAAACTTTCTCCCCCAAAACCAGTCTAAATGAAAGTACGTCATTTACAAGAGTGACAAGGGGACAGAGTAACTGTAATTACAAATTTAACCAGGACACCAAGTACTGCTAAAACTATCTGTTAGGTTCTGTGCTTTTATTACACTAGTCACCACTAAATGATCATTACCTTTAAAAAAAAAAAAAGTCATTATTTATACTGAAAGGAAAATACAATTTTATGTAAGAGATGTACTAATTCAAGTAATGGTTCTCTGGATGTAAAAGAATCATTTGACAGCCAATCTAGATACTTCAAAAGGCACAACACAATTGCAGTACACTGTAGCTTGTTTGAACACCATCATACTGACAGTCCTGTAATACCCTCTTCTGGTATTCACTACATCACATGGGGTTCGTAACAATTCTCAATAATTTAAACGGTTTCTTGGTCCAGAAAGTTCTGAAGTGCTAAACTATCCATAAAAGTGCATGTTATAAAAGCACAGTCTTTCTAAGAGTAAACACAAGAATACCATTAAAGCAACTTTTATTCTCACTTGTTGTAACCATAAATGATGTCCAGCAAACCACTTGTATTCTGTTTTTTGCCTACAGTAAACTCTCACAACTCCCCATTAGCTTCTAAAATTCAGCGGCTGAAACCTGAGAAAATGTACTGCAACAAATAGAAGAATTAAAAGAATAAAAACGGTGCGGAGAGGGGAAATTTAAGACAAGGGGAAGTCTCATTTTACTGTAAATAATATTTCACAAAATTCTGTAAGCCTTAAAAATAAGGAACTAGCGATGCCATCTATGTGTGCTTTGGTAAGACCTCTGACTCCATTTCCCCACAATATCCCCTATAACTTTAAGAGATACAGAGACTGAACTTAGTGAGCAGATTGTTTGGTGGATGGTCACATCCAGAGAGCATGTCAGTGTGCAGATAGAAACAAGTAATGAACGGTGTGCTTCAGAGTCTATACTGGGACCAGTGCTGTTCAACATCTTCATCAGTGACACAACAGGATGAAGCACACCCTCAGAAAGTTTGTAGGTGACACCAAGCTGAATGATGCAGCTGACATGGCAAAGGGAGGAGATGCCATTCAGAAGAATCTGCACAAGCTTGGGAAATGGGCCCATGTGAGAATCATAATTGAGTTCAACAAGGCCAAATGCAAGGTTCTGCACTTGGGTTGGAGCAAGCCCAAGTTATGAGTACAGGCAGGCTGTGGAATGAGTGGATTGAGAGAAGCCCAGCAGAGAATGACTTGGAGGAGATCAAAAGCTGCACATGAGGTTGTAGTGTACACTTGCAGCCCAGAGTGGACAAGGGCCACACCAAAATTGTGACCAGCCAGTCAAGAGAGGCAACTCTACCATTCTACCCCATTCTGGTGAGACCCCATTTGTTGTCCTGAGCTATATGACAGGGTTAAGTTTTAGCTTAGTTCTCAAGAAGCTGAGAGGGGACACAGTCAAGACAGCCAGATGAACTAGCCAACAGGTATTTGATACCATACTGACATCATGCCTGTTATATAAAGGAAGGGCTGGCCAGGGCAAAGCAGTGAGCTTTGAGCTTGTAACTGTGTGGTGGCAATTCCGTTTTCTTCTCAGCTTCCACAGTGGGACCAAGGGGAGACGGGTCCCAGAATCTCTTGGTATTGTTCCCTTGAACTCTGTTTACCTCATCTCATAGGGCTTTGGGGTTTTTTCTTCCTGATTTTCCATTCCATTCCACTGCTAGTAGAGTGGTACAGCTGTGTGATGGGCTCAGTAGCCAGCCTTATTACAGCCTTTTAGTACTTAAAAAGGGGCTTATGAAAAACAGATAGGGACAGTCCTTTTGGCAAGGTCTGTTGTGACAGGACAAGGTGTAATGGTTTGAAACTGAAAAGGGTTAGATTCAGACTAGGTATAAGGAAGACATTTTTTACAGTAAAGGTGGTGAAAAACTGGAAGAAGGTTGCCCAAAAAGGTGGTTGATGTCCCATCCCTAGAAACATCCATAGTCAGGTTGGAGCTGGCTCTGAGCTACCTGATGTAGTTAGAAAGATACTCCTGCTAACTAGAGAACAGTTGGGCTAGATGACCTTAAGAGGTCTCTTCCAGTCCATATCACTCTATTATTATAAGTCTGGACCCAGCCATAGATAGACTATGTGTACTCTGAACTCCTCTGAGAAGGAGTTCAGAGTACACAGGGATCCACTCTGAACCTGAGAACTCAACAGGACAGTGGTCCCTAACAGCTTTGTCTGATCAAATTTACCATCAAATGTTAAATCACTGCTTTATATCACTTCTGTCTTACAAGAAAAGTGCATCCGCCAATAGTACATCTAGATAGAACCTTAAACAGCTTTTTATACTTCCTTTCTCACCTTATTATCTTGGTTAACAGAAGCCTCGAGAAAGCAAAACCAAAAAAAACAAACAAAAAATACCCCACAATTATTGTTTTACCCTAACAACTGAAACGCCTATTGCACATATTAGGAATGTAAGAGATGAGTTTGAGACTGTATTTCAGTCCTGCACTGACACCAGCTAATACGGAGAAGGCACAGTTCACAGGATGAAGAAGGATCTAAGAGGATTAAGCTGCACTTCAGCAATCATCTCAGCAACTTCTGAAGGTAGTGCTGGTACCTTCTCAGGTAGTTAGAGCAAAAGACATACCTACATAATATTATGATGACATGAATTTTTTTCATACAAAAAAAAAATCCAAATAAAATTGGATTGTCCTCAAATGAAATATTAACATGTATAATACACTTTCACAAATGAGGAGGAAAAAAAGGAAAAAGAAAAAAGTTAGGAAGTTATGGCCTGATTTTGGTTTAACAGAAGTATAGAAATGTTAATTTAATTAACACGTATTTTCTTCACCATCATTTTATGAATAGCTCTGGAAGTTAAAATAAGACTACTAAACAAACTTGAGGACTATAATCAATACAAATTATATTATTTAAATTAAGCAAAATTTAATTAAAGGCACTCATATGAACTCTGCTTTCTTTAGATTCAAAGCTCTTCCAGTTCAAACTGTTGTGTAACAATTTTACAAGCAGCACAGCAGTCAATAAAATTTAACATTATTCTAACTTAGCTATTATGTGCTAGACACCGTTTTTATAAAATGAAGCACTGGTTCTGTCACATGTCAGAGTTTAGCAGCAAAGCCAGAGGAAGAAAACCTGACTTCACTTTCCAGACTCGTTCTCTACACATGCACTACACTATCATTGTCCACTTGATTATGGCAACCCATGTTACACAAAGCAGCTGAATGGTTCTCTTGAAGTTATCTCCTCTCTGCATTCTTGGTGGTGAGTAGATGGCACACGAGCTGTCTCTCAAAAAATACGAATCTGCCTGCTAAAAAGTTTATGTAGCATATGTAGTGTTCTCATAGAACCTGCAGAGCCAAGGAGACACAGGAGACCCATTAGTAGTCACTATTAACACTAAAATTGTCTGAAAATGATTTTTAAATAGCTTGCTTTATAAAGATGTTGAATTATGCTAGCTAAGTCAATAGGACCCAAATGTGCTCAGCACCTTCCAAAAGTCAGAAATAAAAATGTTTGGATAACTGTGGAAGCTTGTCAAAGTACATTTATGTCAAAGTAGCTCAGCAATCAAAATTTTAAAATTAACCTTACATTTACAGGTTAGCATTTAAATTTATTCAGGTCAAAAAATGCTGCAAGAACAGGTTTTCTTGTATTTATTTCTATTTTCTAGCCCACATAAAGACAAGAAACTCAAGAGAAATACTTTTTTTAAAGTTTTCCTCATCTAAAAAAAAGTTTAGAATAGATTTTAACTGTACAACAACTACAGCAAAGATATTATAATTCCAAAAATCAGATCCAATAACTACAACATTTGCAACATTTAGTTCTTTTAAGAACTCTGACTGATTGGGTCTGCTAGAACAACAAACTGACAAGTTGTCAACACTTTTGCCACCACCACAAGAGGCAGATGCAAGATTTTGACCTTTTCCAGGCAAATAATTCTGTAAGGAAGAAATATTTAAGAAGAAAGATTTAAGAAGAAACTGACACAGTCTGAAGCTTGCACAGAATGTGATTCTATGATGGTAAGTGAAGATAAAATAGTATATATTTTAATTCTTCATTACAATATATAGGAAATGCTCCCCAGGTTCTAATATGTAAAAATACTTTTTTTATTTATTAAAATGCTAATGTCTGAAGCATGTTCTCTGGAGTGTTTCTGATGTGTTTCTATCTAAGCTTAAGAAACAAACTGAAATTATTTTTAAATATCCATGCACCACTATGCCAGTGGGATAACTGGTTAAAAGTTTGCAGATCTGTTTCCCTTCTCCATCAGAGGGTATAATGCTGTACTTTAAAAGACAGTGATCTACAGTATATAGCAGTAAAGATTAGAAAACTTTTCTTAGATTCCTGAGGGAATTTAAGGGGAAAGGGTGAGAAAGGTACAGCAATCTCCTGGAAAGTCACTAGTGCTTTATATCTTCTTTAACAAGATGATCTAAATTGTTTGCAGGGTTTTTTTTGATTGGTTGGGGTTTTCTATGACATTTTATGGAATTAGAGATCCTGAAGAGAAAAAAAAATTAAGGAACTACATTGTTTTCAAAACACTATCACCAATCAAATAGTCATATATGAGGAGCTGCTGATGTCTGACTATTCCACCTCTATGTACATGAAATATTTTTTGCACTAAGATATGGCATTTCATTTTTCTAGAACATAGAGTGCTCCCTGATAAAAGTTATGAATAAAGCATCTACTTTGAAAATAAAACTCTTTTGAAAAGATTTTATTTTAATTTTCTTAAATCATATTACAAACTTCAAATAGTGACAAGTAAACCACCTACACTTTTTAACAACTACTGCAAAGAGCATTATGGGAAGAAAAGACCTCTGAACATACCTATGCACAGAGTACCTAACCCCTAGCTTTAAATACCAAGCCTGTAGGATTTTATACAATTCAGTTGGAATGCTAACTGGTTTGTCCAGAATTCACCATTCCCTACTTTTTCCAAAACAAGAGAAGAACTTGCACTATGTCAGGAACACTTTGTCCAGGTAATGGTAACGGAACTCTTCCACAGATTCCTAAAACTTGACATTACTGTAGGAGTACCATCACCAATCTGAAAAGGCAGCATATGAAGGAGACAGAGAAAGAGCTCTAGAGCAACAGATTTTCTGCCTGCAAAGCTCATAATAGTGCATCAAAATACAGAGACATCTCCAACATACTGTGATTGTTCTCAATATAGTTTGAAAATGCCACAAAAACACAGCACATACTGTCCTGTACTAAAGTATTCAGAAGTAGTAACTAAAATAACTTAATTGGAATAGCTTAGAAAATCTGGACTTAAACAAAAATGACACCGACAATAAAGTAAGCTTTTATTTTTCATTCTGATGTTTGCTGTTTATTTCAAATTAGACTGTCCCCCTTGAAGCAGACACTTCTAGCTCCATAGAGCACTCAATTTTTTCATTTATGTGAACATGTAGATAGGTATATGCAACAGAAAATTCAGGTAAGAAAAATCTCACCCAGAATCTCAGGTGTGTGGGATGTCATGTAGCAAAGACAACATCAGGTGATTTTGTTGTTACGATCTGAAAGTTAGTAATTTCTCTGAATCTAGGAGACCACATTACATAAGGAGAACAAACAGAGAGTCTTAACTAAAGTTATTTGGTTATACTGGTTATAAATTTACAAAACAATGATGTAATTAGTTTTACTCTGTGTGCAAGGTTTTGTAACAAACTGTACAGAATGTACTTCATCTAAAATACGAGCACATCTTTTTCTTTGGTTTTATACTGTTAGTGAGTTAAGAGGTGACAATACATAATCTTGGAGAAAGAAGACACCTTAGGGTGATTGATTTTACCTACTCACTCAAGCAGAACGCACAATGGGGACACTAAACCTGCAGCTGAAGTATCTGCCCATGCTCAGCTCCTGTGCCACTTATCTTCGCAGTATATTTGGACAGAGCTAAACCATTGAGTCTAGTACCAACTACAGCAGTGATTCACCTCCACCATAGATGAAACCTGCAGAAAGTCCCAGTAGAGGACATATAGATTAAAGGAGTGAAAAGCATCTTTATGCAAAGCTTTATCTCTATACACAGAAGGGCAACAAAAAACAAACACCACACACAAAAACCCAAAAACACCAAATGCAAACCCAAACAGGAAAAACAAAATAACAACAACAAAAAACCACAACCCAAAACATCTGAGTTCAAGACAATGGCAAAGAGTAACAGAAATTACATGGACAAACACCAGCAGAATGTTTTCTAGTATCCTCACAACATACTTCCTCCTGGCAGCAGTAATTTACTAGAAAACACATGAAAGAGAAAGCATTTCACTGTTCCTGCACTAGTCCGCCTGCAGTATGTTGCTTATCAGCAGTAACTGGTACTGGAATTATCTGCTGCAGCTGTGAAGACATGAACTCTGTGATAGTTTGAACTCTGAGTAAAACTGGTTGCAAACAATAATAACCATCATCATCATCATCATATTTATCTAAAGGAGATCTTGGTTTAAGAAAGGTGTGAGAGGGAGAACTGAACCCTAAGTCATCTTTTTGCCTATCAGGATACGGCACCTCCCAGTGTCAAAATATGAAATTATTCTTAGCAATGCTACAGAACCAACTTCTTACTGTTGAAGAATGCAGTTAATTTTTAGGACAAGTTTTACTTATGCATATGGTACAAATATGAAAATACAATGACAGATGGCTCACTTAAATTGCCTGGACATGCACTGACAGCTGAAATGCTTCCTGATATCTGTAACGTCGCCAGAGCTTTAAATATTACACTGAATTCATGGAGACTGAGACTTCTCTGGCTAGACAGAGTAAAGCAAACATCTTAAGGTATCTTAAATTATGTGGACACCTGTGCTTTAACAGCCGATTCAAAGCCAGAGAGTCTATTTTGTGAACATGGCACTTAGGAAAACAGTTTTCCAGTTCAAATTCTTCTTTCCTGAAAAACCTGGAAGGAAAGTAATGTCTCTATACAGGCTGCAACACTAATACATGGACAGAAAGGTACCCAGTGACAGTATTTTTTCATCAGTAAATCAAAGATAATTGTAATCTGCATTCTGATGAAAAATAAGGAAAGACAAACCAAAGCAATTTACTCAAAGTTTCCAAAAAGGCAAGATTATTGTTAATTTTGTGAAAGCTGCTAAAAAATAAGAACAACTAAATACATACCAAGTATGCCAACTTGGTACATTTAATATTTTATTAAATGAAACATCTCCAATATCACTTAGAAAAAGACAAACCTAAAACAAAAACAAAGGGAAAAGTGGATTCCATCATTTCTGGTCACTCTTCTACATGAACATACTTCAACATTTAAATTATTATTTAATATTTTTTTTTTATCTAATTATGTAACGACAACAATCTGGTACACCTTGCATGAGACTCCTGTGCCAGAAACATGCACGTTTAACATGTATCATAGCACTACACAAATAAAGTTAAGCAAGGGAGAGACAGAAAGATTCATGAGAATCCACACTTACCTTCAGAACAACAGACTACACTACTCACAAAGAACAACAGTATTTGCACATAGCATAGCACACTGTGAAAACACAAAGCTACAATTCCACAAGGTTTCAGATTACAAACTTGCAACCAGTTGCTCTACCAAAATGGCAAAGTACAAAAAACAATGTAAATCTCTTTCACACTCACAGGTAAAAGTATTGTGATGGTTGCTATGCCTTACTGCTCCTAAAACCATTACAATTCTAAATTCAAGATGTCACAATATCAGAAATCTAAGTGTGCAAGCTTCTGTCAATTTGAGAGGCTGACAAGCTGCCCATTACAGCAACAGATTGTAAAGCTGGAAATTTTAATAGCTGCTGACCAGACCAGTCAGCCTCACCTCTGTGCCTGGCAAGATCATGGAGCAGATCCTCCTCAAGGCTCTGCTAAGGCAGATGGAGAAGAAAGCAGAGGCACCTGATGCCAACCAGCATGGCTTCACCAAGGGCAAATCATGCCTAACAAATTTGGTGGCTTTCTATGATAAAGTCACAGCAGCAGTGGACAAGGGAAGGGCAACTGATGTCATCTACCTGGACCTGAGTAAGGCCTTTGACTCTGTCCCACATGACATCCTGTTCACCAAGCTGGAAAAACATTGACTTGATGGGTGGACAACTCGCTGGATGGTCACACAGAGAGTGGTGATCAAGGGCACAATGTCCACCTGGAGACCAGTGACAAGAGGCGTCCTTCAGGGGTCAGTGCTGCACCAGTGTTGTTTAACATCTTTGTCAGTGACATCGACAGAGGAATCGAGTGCACCCTCAGCAAGTTTGCAGATGACACCAAGCTGTGTGGCACAGTTGACTTGCTGGAGGGCAGGGATCCATCCAGAGGGACCTGGACAGGCTGGAGAGGTGGGCCCAGGCTGGACTCATGAAATTCAACAAGGCCAAGTGTAAGGTCCTGCACCTGGGGCG
>VWZI01007381.1:90939-103665 GCA_013396835.1 Psilopogon haemacephalus
GATCTAGTGGGAGGTGTCCCTGCCTATGGCGGGGGGTTGGAACTGGATGATCTTTAAGGTCTCTTCCAACCTAAACCATTCTATGATTCTATGCTGTTCTAGGGAAATGTTGAGTTTGTGAAGTAAGAACTGAACAGTGACAATAGAAGATGGCAGTAAGATAGGTAAAAAGAAAAGGATCAAGCTAAAAGAAAAAGATAAAAAGAGAACATTCCATGACAACTGTTATGCTGTGAGCAGCACTACGATTATGAAATGAGATGTCATACTGCAGAGTGCACAAGAATTCCTCTGAACTTGCATATTACGACCAGAAATTGAAAGCTTGTCTAGTTCCTGAATTCTTGAAAGATTTCATTAGCACCTAAGCCAATGATAAAAGGTGTTTAATTATCATTTCCAGCATGTAAAAACACTGATTTTTGTATCTTGAATGATGCAGATATCATTGCAGACTGGCACCAAATGTATCAACATGCGGTTGTGTTTCAGTTTCCTTGACAGCAGTACCCAATTTCAACTAATAAAATGAAGTGATAAAGGCATTGATCTGACAAGCTTATGGGCACAACCATTTCCAATATTCAGTATTAAAAATCTGTTTGAGTAGCAAGATACATTAACTCTAAAACTTTAAATCACTCACATTTTGGAGATTAAAAAAACATAAAACACATGCACAGGTGCCACAAACAAGGAACAACTGAGTAGAATTTTGGTTTTAAACAGACAACTATCGTTTCATTGTATAAAAGCAACCTAAATGTAATACCCCAAAAATATTAACTTAGTAAGTTATGAGAAGTGGAAAAGTGCAGTAAGTATAACTTCTTTTCTGATAAAATTCAGTCATACATATTGTCTTTCAATATCTACTTTGTAATAACTATATTGTTTGGATAGCATGAGCTGGACATGGCTAACCTGAAGACAATGACTCACTTTTACCCAAACAAATCAGGATACTAAATAACTCTTTTTCCCTTTGAAACAGCCGCGACAGCTTGAGGCTGCTGCAGCACAAAATCAAAATATCTTCACAAAGGTCTCAAAACAGTCAAGCTGAAAATCTAAGCCAAAGTTTCATTTAACAGCCTGTCAGTTTTTTGATGTGAAGCTAATGAATGCAGTGGCAAACAAATCCATCAAACCTAACATCAAAACAACTGCACTTCATCCCACCAAATGGAAAAATACAACCTGCAGGCCAGCACTTTGATCTAACCCATACACAGAAAACATGGTTGCTAAGCAGCTAAAACTGAAGAATGCATGAATGAAGACTTAATTTTATGAAAGAGATGAGTAATACCTAAATAGCCCCAGTTTCAAGTAGAACAGGTTGGTGGACTTCTCTCCTCAGATTCCACAGATCAGCTAATTAACAAGCTTTCCAGCACCAACATCTGAAAACAAATCACATCTGAAGATGCAATACAAAAGAATCATTATAATGATTATAGTAAAATCATCTAGTGTGGCTCTATCCCTGATAGGAGGCAGTAGAATTTACATACATTCATACTGAGTGAAAGTCACCAAGTGGTGCCACAATACAGAGACTGAGCAATGACAGCAATATTCAGAAGTGCAAGTGGTATGTGAAGTATGGGCACCAATTTGGGCTACGAGTGGCAAAGAGTTGTGAGAAACCCTAACAATAGCATTGAAAAAAGCACCAGAGCAGGGGAATGTGGGGACTTCAACAAGGAAGAGGAAAACAGAGAAAAGAAATTAAAATAATCAGCACTGCACAAATTAAAATCAGAGAGCCCTGACTGAGCCTGCTTATGTCCCCAATCTCCTGGACTTTCCTGAGACAAGATCTCCATTTCAATCCAATTCTGTGAGCTACCACTTTCTCCTGTCAAGTTTAGGTGGGACCATGCCATGCTTTTCAAACATTTAGAATACCGTAGCAAGGACAAGAAAAAAAAAATTGTGCAAAAAAGCACAGCATCTTATTCAAACTATCAATCTATTTCCATTTCTCACTTTCAAATTAGACTGCATGAAGTGTATTGATCCTGTCCACCAGAGCTAAAATATACGTAGGTTAAAATCATAAATGGTAACTCCAGTTTTGTCACCTATAAGTGAGAAGACTTGCACCACATCCCTTGTATGCGGGCAACATTAGCATTTATTACAAATGCCAATTACAATAATCACAAACAGAACTAATAAACACACATAATCCATAGATTTGAAAGGAGTGTAGAGGGTGTCTCAGCCTACAGGTAATAAACGTTAGGAAAAGAAGATCTTTCCTTTGACTTGAGAAGTGTCTTTTACACTATTGCTTCAGAAGGATTTTTTCTTTTATTAGACAAAAAAGAATTGTGTAAACAATTATATTCACCAATCCTACTAACTGAACATCAGCCCTTGTTCAGCACTCAAGCTATCCCTTCAGCACAAATCAAAAGTAGATACCCACAAAATACACAGGCTAATTCCCACTGGCTCATCTGCTTTGCTAACAGTAACAAAATGCACTGAAGTACAGAAACTCAAAATGCACTTGAGGAAGCTACATGTTTCCAGCCTAATTGGATGCAACTCCACTAGGAAAACAATGAAATTCACAGAAGCCTAAACGAATATCCTACCTGCCTCTGTTTCTTAACATTTAATTTTCAGAAATAAACAGCATTCAACAAATGACAGTTAAAAGAATTATGACAATTAAGAAAATCTTTAGATTAAAGTGCCTTTCATCCCCACAGAACATAACAAACAAAGCTGAGTACTACCTAGCTTTGATTTTCCATGTCCCACCATCATCATATATCAGCAGTTCATCAACATTCCTCTGCACCACACCCATTTACCACCAAGGATCTGCAGAAGAGCATGACTGGTTTGTTCCTTTCACCAGTATCTCCCATTTCTCTTCCTGAGTGTTCTTTCGAGTGGGACAAGAGCAAAAACTAGTTTCTCTCCATGAGCTGGAGAACTTCAAGTGTATATACTATTATTCCATTTCTGTGTCTTTTTTTTTTTTTTTTTAAGTCTAATCTACTTTCTACATCTGCTTAATTTTGCTTGAAAGTGAGAATACAGCTCAAAGTGGCAGCCAAGTTGTGGCAAACACCACACTAGAGGTGACACTTTGTATTGTTTTTCCACAAGTCACTCCTTGAGTGGAAGCCTTAACACAAACTCTAGGAACAAGCTGGAGGGTACCTCCCTGATGCCAACTAGGATGCGCACAGTGAAACCAATCACAAGTCCAGCCTTTTAAAAGCTGGACTTATAAAAAATAAATATTTTTTTTTAATTTGCATATACAGTCCCTGCTTAAACAGTTTCCAATAGTGAGGGACTAAACCGTACCTGATTTAAGATTTACAATCAACTTCACAGAATCTGTAACAGACTCTTTCTTGCAGCAAAGCATATTGTGACAGAGCCTAACAACTTATTTCAACTTTAATGGAAACCTTTGCCTAATTCTTTTTTTCCCTCCTGCAGACTTAGTGAAGAATGAGTACTGTACTTCAGGACTGTTCCTGACAGAGAAGTCCGGCTGTCATCAATTAGAAACTATTCTGTAAAAGTGTTCCTGTAGGAAGACAAATAATCATTCATCAGTACATAATACTCTTTAAAGAGAGCACCTCAATGAACTGACCTGGATTTTGCTGATGTAGGCAATTTCTGCAGTACAATACAGTGAAAATAGGGGATCAAAAATATTTTCGTAAATTAACTCTTGTCTATAACACAAGGAAAAAACTCAAGTACTGTGAAGAATGACAAAGAATTACCTCTACAATTAATATTTTAATGAAGTTTCGTGAGGCTGTGAAAAAAAATCATAGCTATACTCATGTTTTTTTCCTATGGAAATAACATAAGCAAGAAACAGACTACCCAATTCACAATAACTCTGTAACTTGTGTGTTATTAAAATGTTGTATAATTACAGTTTAGTAACAAATAAGTTACAATACTTTCTGTGTTTGACTTGTTTACCCTATTTGCACAAAATCAACACATGTTAGGAAGAATTATTTCACCACCATTCCAATAATTATTTTCTAGCATATTTCCATGGAAAAAATCTTTATAAATCTACTACTAGTACTTCCTAGCGTATCTTTCATTTGAAAACTAAACTTGAATTCTACTTCTAGTAATAAAGAAGGTAATGTTGAACACATTGACAGTTTGCCAAAGAAATTGGAGTTCACATTTGACTAAGATTTCTTTACAGAGGAGGACTACTCATTATTGCTTCAGCTGCCACTTGCAAACTTTCAGACACCTAAATCTAATGGCACACACCACTAAACTATTTCACCTTCTTATAGTCCATATGAATAATATTGCTCCCATGTGCAATAACCACAAATCACAAAATGCAGTGTTCTAAAGTTTTGTTCAAATACTAGACTAAATAAAACCACATTTAGTGCTCTATAGCACCAAAGCTTACTAGCTAAAAATTAAAAATTTCAGAAGCATTTCAGATTGCGGTCAGGAAATAAATTTTTATTAGCTTCAAAAAATTACCTTCTAACTCTGCTGAATTTAATTTTGACATTAAGCACACAATAACTGAGATGCACACTGGAATTATAAAAACATTTAAGTTTTATATTGGTGCAACTACAAACCAAATGGTAAATTGTTATTGTTACAAATATAAGAAATATGAAGCATATACACTGAAAGAGATCACACTGCAGGTATCACGTACTCAGTTTTGCTACATCTAAAGATAAAGTTTGTTGTTCCTAAAGTTCAGATGGATCAATCTTAGAGCTGCAGAGCATTTATACCTTTAAAAATTCAAGATACTTTTAAAATTATGTTTCTATGCCCATACACCCCTCAACTTTGTTTCATTTCTCTATCTATAGAAATTTCAAACTACCAAATGCATTGATTTATTTTTTTCATTAACTCTACAGTCAAGACCTTACTGTTTGCTACTAAAATGCAACTTTCCCACTAAAGGTAAAGGCCAGCCTGTACATGAGATGCATACTGATGCTAAGCAGCTACCACTGAAGAATGTATGAGTGATTACTGACTGCGGTTTATGAAAGAGAGCAGTAATTTTTTTATTAAAAATTATAAAAGTTTATGTTCCATTTGTAGCATATCCAAACTGACTAACAGTAACCATCAACAGTGTCTAGAATCATACTTCCACCATTTGAGAACTTTTTCTTGATGGTCTTCCAATCCCAAGTGAATTTAATTATTTGTTTCTTTCCAGGTATCAAAATTCTTAGATTAATACTGTGCTTTCACAGACAGTACAGGTTATAGGAGGTTTATGAGCAGAAGTCAGTTGTCTTAATACGTACTAACCTCAGTATGCATAGATTCACTTTAAAAATACTGTAAATAAAAAAAATGTATTTGTCAAACAATGTATACATTAAGATGTAAACAAAACTCACTACTGAGAGGAATATACTTTGTTAGAAATGTAATATCCAATATAAAAAGAACATCCATAATTAAAATTTTAATGGCAGTATAAGGTACTACCTGATACAATCGGTCTCCTTTTCTGAACAGCTTCTGTGTATTATCATAAATAACCACAGAAAAATCTCCTTATGCATCAATCTTCTGCAAGATGACTTACCAACTTTGCTGCCTTTCCATAATCAATCCATCGGATGGTGGCAAAGTTTGTTGACTCTGCACAGTTAAAACCATGGTTAAATCCTGCATGGTACCCATATGGAAAAGTGATCACAAATTCTCCTGCCTCCTGTGTAACCTGCAGCATAAAATCAAAACAAAAACGTTAAAGTAATGATTTAAAAGTGAAACCCCTAAAGAATCACAATACAAAAGTAGTTCTACTCCTGAAGCAATGAAAACTGTATTTGCCTAGAAAGATACTATTTTTCCACCTTATACAAAGCTGCAATTTAATGTGAGCAGTAATAGTATACTTGAGACAATCTTGTTTAATATGAAATATATACATGTACTACACATATTACTTTACAAATTCAGAAAGTAACTTTCAAGGAAGGTAATCTTGGAGTGAAGGTTCACTGGTAGTAAAATCTAAAGGGCAGAGAATTACAAAAGACAATGCAAAGACTCTATCAATCTTCCTGACCAAGAGAAGGCAGAGACAAGCTGTACCAAAACACCCACACTGATCATCCCTACATAACCATATAAGTTAATTTTTGAAGATATCATCCCATCCATCATCCTGAGGACACTTTAGTAGAACAGAACCAGAACTTTTCCTGGGAGGACTGAAATCTTATTCTCACCCTTCTCTTCCATACTCACCCAGTTAAACTCTGATTTGAAGTCCTGCAACTGACTGCCTGATTTGCCTTTCAAGTTACTTACTACTGATGATCAAGCATGAAGAAGGGGACAATTTAAGGTAATGTCTAAGCAGTCAAAGATAACGATTTGGTTATCCCAAAGGAATACAATTAATAAGTTTGGATCGTCTCAGGCAGCATCTGGATAAGAAAGGAGTTTAAAATAAGTTGTGTTAAACGACCTTCAACAATTCTTCAGCCCTACAGCTGTGGTCATGACACTTACTCATCCTCTGCTTAAGCCATAACCACCGGTAGTGGCATAATAGCTACATCCACCTTAGGGAAGACTCTGAGGAGAAAGACAGCCACACAGCTGCCAAAGGTTGTTTTGCATAGTGCCACACACACTCACTGGTGTGCCCATATGACTACAAGTCACTGCATAAATAGTATATAGCCCAGGACCCACTGTGTTCTTCCACATGACAGAAGGCTGCATGTGAAGATTTCCCCCTTCAATTGAGACACCTCCCAAGGTTACTACTTGAGGGTGAAAGAGTCCTTGTCACATTATCAGTAAGCAAAATGAGAGTAAGTGTACTGAAAGTTTGCTATCTCAGCTGAGTGATACAAGTTTGTGGTGTGTGCCTGATTGCACACCCACAAACTTTTAGACATAAGCCACTGACTGGGTCTGAGATTAAGCCTAGATCCAGCCACAGAGAGATTCCCCTCCAAAACCAGTTTAGCACACAAGGAAGTTCCCTCTGAACCTCATGGGTCAACACAAGGGTCTCCCTGACAGTTTTGTCTGACTGTTCTCTCTGAAGTAAATAAAGAAGTGTGCCTGGCCACTGAATCTTGTTAAAACACTGAAGCCTTTTTGCCTGAACTTTGTTAAATCACTGTTTTGTATCAACGAAATATATTGCTCCTTCTCTCTCACAACTGAAATGCATTACTCTTTCTGTGACAGCATCTACTAACATCAAGGGAATTCTTCCACTGGAAAGCCATGCACAATGTCTCAAAATACAGCCATTAAAACACCATTTTAGTTTGATTTTAACCTGACTTTGTCTCTCCCCTCTTTCTCTTTAAGCACAATTTAAAAGAATGTGACTCTAGTATTCTTGACAACAAATCAAAAAAAGGAGAAGAGGCCTGAAAGGAGAATCTCAAAGAAAAGCTTGACCACAGTTAAACTCTGACATCACTTTCAAGATTCAGCAAGGGTAGTTACAAAGGACTACACTGTTCTTTACAAGCACAGTGAAGAGCAATCAAATTAAAAATACTGCCACAGTAATTGTATTAGTAATTGTATTTTGCATAGCCAATTCTTATCAGTCATAAAAATGAGGAATCAGATATAAAAGCCTTCCTAAGTACAAAAAGGGTGAGGTAAACAAATGAAAGATCAGGATATTCTTTTTCGAGATGGAAATGTCATCTTCCTGTACTTGGATAGACTACTGCTCTCCTCTGGACACAAAGAGGAGGAACAGTACTGTCAGTCACTGATGGACTCAGTGATCTCTGTAGGTCCCTTCCAAACCCTAACACCCCATGGTATTCTCTACGCTCAGAGACAGCTTTAATTTCTTAAAGTCAAACCTCCAAAGACAGTATCACAGAACCACAGAAATATTCTGGTTGGAAAGCCCCTCAGGATCATCAAGTCCAACCATTATTCCTATATTACAAAGTTTACCCTTAAATCATATCCTTAAGTACTACATCCAAATAAATTTAAACACATCCAGGGCTGGTGTCCTCCCTGAGCAGCTCATTCCAATGCCTGAACACTTGCTGTAAAAAACTGTTTCCTACAGTCCAGTCTAAACCTACCTAGTCATAGTTTAAGGCCGTTCCCACTTGTTCTATCACTACTTACCTGGGAGAAAAGACCAGCATCAACCTCCACAACTTCCTTTCAGGTAGCTGTAGACAGCAATGAGGTCTTCCCTCAGCCTCCTTTTCTTCAAATTAAACAGCCCCAACTCCCTCAGTCACTCCTCGTAAGATTTACTTTCCAGGCCCTTCACCAGCTTCGTTGCCCTCCTCTGCACCTGGTCCACCACCTCCACATCCTCCATCTAATGACTTGCCAAAACACAATACTTGAGGTGTGGCCTCACCAGAGCTAAGTAGAAGGGAATAATCACCTCCCTGCTCCTGCTGTACACAGCATTTCTAGTACAAGCCAAGATGCCATTGGCTTTCTTGGCCACTTGGGCACACTGCTTGCTCATATTGAGTTGTTTGTTAATTACAACCCCCAGGTCCCTTTCTGCCAGACAGTTTTCCAGCCACACTTGCCCAAGCCTGTAGGATTGCTTGGGGTTGTTGTGGCCCAAGTGCAGCACCTGGCATTTGGCCCTGTTAAAACTCATGGCACTGTCATTGGCCTATTGATCTAATTTATCCAAGAGCCTATGTAGAGCCTCTCTACCCTCCTGCAGATCAACACTGCCACCCAACTTGGTGTCATGTGCAAACTTACTGATGACACACTCGATGTCTTTATCAAGGTCATCAATAAAGATGTTAAACAGAAGTGGTCCCAACACTTAGCCCTGGGGTGCACCATTTGTGACCATTTGCCAGCTGGATTTAACTCCATTGGCCACCACCCTTTGAGCCCTTTCATCCAGCCAGTGCTTTTTCCAGCAGAGCTGTGCTTGTGCAAGCCATGAGCAGTCAGTTTGTCTATGAGAAGGACAGGCAGCTGTCTAGTAAACTATCCAATAAGAATCATAGCATGCTAGGGGTTGGAAGGAACCCCTGAAGTCATCCACTTCAACTTCTGTGATAAGGCAGATACACCCAAGACAGGCTGCACAGAAATATATCCAGGCAGGATTTGAAAGTATCCAGAGAAGGAGACTCCACAATCTCTCTAGGCAGCCTCTTCCAGTGCCCCATCACTGTTACAGTTAAGACTTTTCTCCTTAAGTTCAAGTAAAAACTCCTGTGTTCTAGTTTGTACATGCTGCCCCTTGACCTATCACTGGGCACCACTCAAAAGAGCCCAAGTCTCACCCTCATGATTTACACACTTTAGGTATTTCTATGCATTTCTAAGCTCCCCTCTTAGTCTTCTTTTTACTCAGGCTAAGGATCCCCAGGTCTCTGAGACTATCCTTGTAAGAGATGCTCCAGTGCCCCAATGACCCTCCTTGGCCCTTTGTTGGACTTTCTCTAGCATAGCTCTCACTCTCTTGAATGGGAGAGCCTAAAACTGGACAATGCTCCAGGTGCAGCCTCATCAGAGAAAAGGAAAGGAAGAGGAGAACCTCCTTTGACCTGCTGGTCACACTCTTCTTAATACACTCCAGAATACTACTTCCCTTCTTGCCATGAGGGCAAGACTACTTTATCCACAGAGCTGCTTTCCAGAAGTTCTACGCCTAACCTGTACCAATGCCTGGGGTCATTTGTCCACAGGTGCAGGACTATGCACTTGCCCTTCTTGAACTACACAAGGTACAACTCTGCCCACTTCTGCAGCCTGTCCAGGTCTCATCAAATGGCAGCACAGCCTTCTGGTGCATCAGTCATTCCTTACTAAGCAAATTTGTTCAAAGTACACTCCATACTGATGATGACACTGAGCAAGACTTGGCCCAATAGTAACCCCTGGGGAACAGCACTAGCTACAGGTCTCCACTTAGACTATGCCACCAACCATAACCCTCTGTGCTCCATCATTCAGACAGTTCTCAATCCACATCACTTTCTGCTCATCTAACCCACACTTCCTAAGCTTACCTGCAAGGATATTATGGGAGACAGTGTCAAAAAGCCATAATCATTAAACTATAAGACGCAGAGTAAAGAGTTAAATGATATTCTCCATATTCTGTTTGGTAAGCCTTTTTTACATGAAATACACATCAGACAGCAGGCCCACTACAAGCAAACAGATCTATTTAAATACAGCAAATCATCTGAGCAATGATGGATGACTGTTCAACAAGATGCATTTGCTGATCATGAGAAAATGGGGTGAGTTCTTAGAGATTAAATAGGCTGTTTTCATTGTGCCACAATGCTGTGCATACATAATGAAGTAAGAAAAATAGAAAGGGTAAATGTTACTTCCTTTATGGAAATACACTTATGACTGAAATAGCAAAAAGGGAGAGTTAAATTTTAATCACCAAAATTAAAACTCACAACTGAAAATGCTTCTTATTCTGTTATGTCTTAAATCCTAGATTTTGCTGGCATAGTTGTCTTAAATTGAACAGAATCCCTCCTTTCTTCTTCAAAGTCCTAATCATATAGTTTTACAAATTCTTTACTTGCTTTTGGTTTTGCTCAATATTAGAAGAAATACACAGAGATAGCACTTCAAGATGTGTATTTCTGACTGTATCCCCTCTGGATGAAGAAAGAAAAACAAGGAAAAAATATACGTAGCTAAAAACGCTAAAAAATAAAATTGGATCTTACATTTTGCATTTACACTCTGCAAGGTTAATTTTGTGTGGGTTCATATTTAACATATGCATGGAAATGCACAGAGGTGCATATATTGTAACTGCTACCACAGCACTGCAACAATCACTGTGGGAATGTTTAAGAAAGATTATTCTCAATGCTAACAATTCCAAAATTTATCTCAATACACATTCCCAATGCTGACAGTTTAGCAGGTGTTCTATTACAACAAGCCACAGTTCAGCTACCACCTGGTAGGCGTAGGCTGACTTATCAGCATTCAGCACATTTCCACTTCTATCACTTTGAGCCATGAGACATCACAGCCTGGTTCTCTCTATTCACTTTCTCACTGAATCCCATTAATTACAATTACACTTGGGTACAGTCTGCTTCCTCCCAAGACTATGTGACAGATCAGAACTTAAATATTTAACTATTTCTAGGGTTGCCTCTTTTTTTTCTCTTTTTTTTTTTTTTTTGGGAGGGGGGGGAAGGGGAAGGTTTTTGGGGTTTTTTCAGCATTAAAATATAGAAATCAAGATCTTGAAATATGAACATCCACTCTCTTCTCTCTTATCCACCTCAAATCTATGGTGTTGAAAACAACTAACAAATATGCTGGCATTCTGTAATACACTGCTTTAAACACCAGCCACTGAAAACTGTACTGTTCAGAGTAATGTTCTGTAAATTCCAAACTATAAATCTAGTTACAAAACCTTTCCATCTAGAAGGTTTCATCTGACACTTCATGATAAAGCACAAGGTTATGACAGGAACCACTATTTACCTATATATTACATAAACTGAACTCAGCAACTACATTTCCTTATGATATATATCATTCAGAAAACAAATTCCTTCTTAGATAAGTAATTTATTCAAATAAGTTTGCTTTCTGTGGCAGGCAATATAATTCTAAATGCCTATGTTTCTTCAGTCTTATACATATGTTGATTTAAGCATGAAAAGTGAAGTAATATTCCAAAAAGCACACAACAAATTAGTAACTGCACTCCACCGCCACTGAAAACAAAGTTGGTATTTTTGTAACTGTGAGTGGGGCAAGACCTCCTTCTGCTCCTCACATAGCTCTGACAGCAAGTATGCTGGGAGTACACAAGAACCTGGGAAAGGGCACAGGTGGGACAGCTGATCTGAACTGACCAAAGGGATACTGCAGACCATATGATGTACTGTTCAAAAATAAAAGCTGGGGGAAGATGGATGAGAGAATGCCTGAAGGAATAGGGCTCATCTTCCAAAGCCACCATCACGTATGATGGAGGCCTGGTTTCCTGGAGATGGCTGGACATCTGCCTGAAGATGGGAAGCAGAGAATTAATTCCTTGTTTTGCTTTCCTTGCACGTCTGGCTTTCGCTTTATCTGTTAAACTATCTCAGCCTACAGATGTTCACACTTTCACCCTTCCAATTCTTTCCCACATACCACAAGGGGCAATTGAGCAAGCACCTGTTTAGCTGCCTAATGAGGTTACATCACAACATTCACTTTAAAACCATATCTCTGGGTTAAGTTTCATAGCGTTATAAAAATATTGCCTAAAACAGAGAGAAAATACTGCATTATCCTATATTCTAAGCCAGGGTACAGGATAAACTAAGTTTGTACAAATAGGTCTACATGATCTCAATAACCAACCACCACAGAGGCTAAAAAAGAAACCACAAGTGTGGTGAGGATAGATGACTGTATTGCAGTGGAAATACAGCTATAAGCAATATACATTTTCTGGTTCTTCTGACCACCTTAAGGCAACCTGCACAGCAGGAAGACAAAAATCATAACCCCTTAATGATTTAAAAACTCTGTATTAACATCAGCAGATGTACAGGCAGGGAACCTTTCAAATCAAGCTCTAGTTTTCAGAGTAGACTTACAAACTCTAGAGTTCGTAATTTGCAAAGAATTCAGGTTATAGAATAAATAGACTTAAAGAAGCAGGCACGCAATAGAAATGTTTTTTTTATTTGCCAGTACCTACAG
>VWZI01007381.1:103702-117443 GCA_013396835.1 Psilopogon haemacephalus
GAAAGTTCAAAGTTGAAAACTGGAAGGATTATAAAACCTTGTAGGATCATAGTAACTGAATATTTCATCTGTCTTTGAAAGCAGGTATGTGTATTAAATTGATCCACAAAGACAACAGCTATTCTTCCCGCTTTCTGCTTATATAAAGTTCTTACTAAATGTCCATTCTGCCACTACATAGCAGGACAAAATAATCACACACTCTTTTCCTAATATGTAATAGCTTTTAAAATGTATTTTAAATTAAGTAACTTCTTTTGGTTTTATTACTCCTGATACTTTTTCAATCATAACTAACAACATTACATTTGACCGCATCAGAAAAATTATATACAAAGATATGAAATATTTATTCTAAATTATTAAGTATACAACAGAAAATGACATGCAAGCTGTGGTGGAAATAAAATACAAACCAAACCTGTTGGTAATATCTTAAAAATCACAGACACTTTTAGGATAAAGATTATGATGGCTGTAAGTGTTTTCTGTTAGAAAATTCCAAGCTGTACTAAAACAAATACTACAAGTATTTGTTTTCATTGCCTCACCTTTACTACAGACAATCCTTCCAGTAAAAACACTATTTCACTCTATGCATGAAAGCATAATAACAATCAATGTACCTTGTCAAAAGGAATTCCATACTGTTTCAATACTGATGGAGAAATCAGAGTCATCTTGTGGCGAAGAAAAGCATCACATCCTTCAGAGCTGCTTGGAAAGAAACCTAATAAAGCAAGTTAAGTAGAATTGAGTATCTTCTAATCAAAACACACAGGAAATCTTTGTAATAGTTAATCATATATAATACTGTTGTTTTGGGTTTTTTTCATCCTTTTATTGCTAGGTTCTGAGAGATCTGTACCAAAATCAAATCTATTTCCTAAATTTCAGAGGGATTATGTTTATGAAGTCAAATATTTTAAATGTATTTGAAACTGTAAACCTAGGTGTGGTTTCTTATCATTTACAGAAATATTCTACTGTTAGGGTCAGGTTTTCTACATTAACATTCTTTCTGCTGCTTCTGCAAAAATGAAATCAACTAATATATCACTTTCAGGGTTACACAGCACTTCTAGAACATCTATACAGTAAATAAACACAACTTTCTATCTAGAAAAGGCTAAAGTGCACAGCTATTTTGCAGAGGTATCTGGAACAACTAAAAAAACAGATGGGTTTACTTCATATTTTGTCATGTTTACTACAAACAAAATTGCTTTTCATGTTTCAACTTTCATTATTTTTTATGTACCACTGCACTCAGTTGCTTGAATAATTACATAATCCAGTTGAGGAGAACATGGAGATGGGAAAAACTGCAAAACTATGGACAAGGTTTCAGTGTTACTAGCCTCCAGTATTCGACCCTCTACTAGGGAAGTGAACAGCACCTTAGCCACAGTTCACACGTGCTACTCAGTCTTTTAATCTTTAAAATTAAAACATCATATTATTCTCCATTCAACTTAATTATATTACAGTAAGAAACCACTACATTACAGAGGAAATAGAAGGAGTAGAAAGGAGGTGAAAGTTTCCAGAACACTGCCATTTTATTCCTTCCTTGTTTCAGACTCCCTTCAAGAAGAAGATAACACGCTCACAAACTGCAAACACAATTCCTACAAACACTAAAGAAAGGCATAGTAGTTCACTAAAGCAAGAAGCTCCTGAAAAGAGCTGAAAAAGAAGGAACATAGTGCGAGCCATCTAACCACCTACTACGTTCTCTGAATCCTTGCTCTCGATTCACCTTCCACTTAAATAGGGATGTACTGCCTGAATAATAAATCATTTTATGACACCAAGGACATAATAACTGAAACCCTAATCCTTCTCTCTGAAGTTCAGTACTTGGGCAAACAAGAAGTTGAAACAGGAAGTACTGGCACTTTGTCTTAGACTCTAGGAGTAAGCTCTCACTGCTGTGCATACAGTTTCATCACAACTCCCAACTAAAACATATAGAAGGAAATTATTAATTCTGACTATTTTAGCCAGTGCAGAATGAATTAGTCCAACTGCATTATTGGAAAAAAAAAAAAAAGTCTATGACAATGATTTTTGGTTAAGAAGTTTTACTCTAAAATTATTTTCATTTCTATTATAAACCTAGGTAAAATTCATGATAAGAAAATCCAAATATAGTTGTTTTAAAATTATTACTTTTTTCTGGGTGCAAGGGAAACATATGTAATTTTATTCCATTACACAGAAGAATGACCTGAGAAAAATGGACAGAAATTAAAGTGAATTCTCTTGCACAGCAGCTTGATACTGGAGAAGACACAACGCCAGCTCTTCATGACAAAAAGCTCTCCTTAATAATGGCATTAATATTGATTCAGGAAAAAATACTTTTTATTCATTTATGCATGAAACAGTATTTTATGCCTGTTGAATACAAAAGAGCTTTGAAAGAAATCCAGTTTGATGGACTACCTAGGATTATCCAAGGTATAAATGTTTGTCCACAATCAATACATTAACCAAGATTACCACTGACTGCTCTCTGAGGTTAGTTACAACAGTTCTTCTGGTGACATGGTTTAAGGAGTTTACACACACACTTTGAATCACCAAACTAACTCAGATGGCTGAAGGTGAAGCTGTATTTTACAGCACAGCACAAATTTACAAGCATCTACACACAATATTTACAAATATCTACAAGTTACAAGTAATACAGAAATTCAAAGCCCCTCCTGAACAACAAGACTGCCCAGGAGGGCTCCCAAACTGACCCCTCTCCTTCTTCCTGTCCCCTTTATCTCTGACAAAATAAACCAAGTAAGCCCCATATAGCTCATGCGATTAATTGCAGAGAAGCAAGGGTGAGATGCCAGAGTGGATAAGGGGGTTAGGAGGAAATTATTAGACTGGGTTACACAGACTCAGGCAGAGAAGTTAAGGCAAGGCATCCGGCAGAGACTGAAGCAAGTCATGGCCAGGCACAGACTGAGACACTTTGTTTATGTTGTGTGTTTATAGACCTCTCAGCAATTACTCCAATGGGTAATACAGACATCACTATTATATTTTTTCACAGCCAATGATCTAAGATCTCTCATTAAAATATTCTAATTAGCATCAAACCAGCACACCTGGTAAGAAAAGGTCATGCACGAAAAACATAGGGAAAAGATAACAAGAACAACTAGACAACTACACAAAAATGTTTCTTAGTGAACACAACATTAACTGCAGCACATTTCACCAGTAAAAGGGTTTTATCTCAGCCTTTCGCTGTATTTGCAAAAGTTGTTATATCATTCTTACATAAATCTTTATCATTCACAGAAGCAGATTCATTCTTGGGAACAAGGTGTTCACTATGTGAGTATTAAAAACAACAACAACAAAAAAAACCTTTCAATCAATTAACTATGGAAATAAAAGTCCTTTATAGAAAACTACATATAGCCTTCTCTGCAATGTCAGACTTCACTTCTTCGCTCTCATGACTCATACTTATGTCCATTAACCACGCTACAGTTCCAGAACAATTTTATCACATTATAATTACTAGATCCCTCGTACATTCTTCTGAGACTGCAGACAGTTATATGGAAGGAAGTTTTTTTCCTAATTTCTCAGATACACAGTTCAAGCAGCACAGAAGAGGTGTAACATACACTCATCTTAACCAATGCACAAAAGACTATGCAAAGATACTCTAAGATAAAATTTATCATTCCTTTTTTTCTTCCCAACATGCATAGAACTCACTTCTTTCACAATTTTAAATAATATTATAGTTTAAGTGGCACAAGTTGATAGGTACAGTTTTACCATGCTCATTTGGCTCTGCTGACTAAAAGACAGTTAAAATAACCTAGCCTACAATTACTAACCTCCAGAAAATAAATTTCAAGTATTCTTTGACAAAGTTAACACCTATAATATAACAACCATAACCTCGAATCCACACCTTACAAGTTTCAAGAAATGTCAAGCATGATAATAGAAATATACTGGAATATACTGGAGGGAAAAAAAAACAAAATGATTGAAAGTGATCCTTCAGGCTGAGGAAATAAAGACGAAAAGTTAGCGAAAAACTTGATTTCTGAAAGCAGAGAGTTTGACTGAGTTCTCTTCCCTCAGAAAACACAATTTGTACCAAATTCTGCTACTGCAATATGCTTAATTAGCTCCATAAATATGCATACGTCCAAAACTTTAGTTGCACCAGTACAGCTTCAAGAGATTAGAAATAGTTGTGACAATTCCAACCAGAAGGCAAGCTTGCTGCTGAATTCTAAGAAAGCTGCTAACAACACAGAACAACAGAGCAAAATTGCATAAAATCCATTAAGAAAAATTCACAGGAGAATATTTGCTGTAGTTACAAAGCCCTTGCAGAGAAATCAAAGTCTAGCCTACACATTTCCTAACACTAGAAAAAATTACTATCTTTCAATTCTGTCAAAGTCTTACACATTCAGATTTTCCAGTTTCATTCACATCATTTTCTCAAAAGCACTTCACCATTCAATGAACAAAGCAGGGAAAAAAAGATGGTTATTCCCTCATTACAACATTGTTTACCAGAAGATCTTTTGTTCTGCCCAGGGTAAAGGGGAGGTCACACACGCCCTCCTTTCTGTAAAGAAAATCCCTGTGGCAGAACCAGCTAGCAGTTAAAACCTGAACTAAAAATAATCTTGATGATGAAGCCCAAAGAGTTGTGGTAAACAGAATTAAAACCAGCCAGTGGATGATCACAAGCAGTGTCCCCCAGGGCTTGGTATTTGGGACCAATTCTGTTTAATGTCTCCATTAATTATTTAGATGAGGGGATCAATGGCACCATCGTCAAGTTTATAGATGACACTAAATTGAGCAGGAGTATTGATACACTCAGTAGTAGGAAAGCTCTACAAAGAGATCTGAACAGATTGAATCAATGAACTGAAGCTTAACAAGACCAAGTGCTGGGTCCTGCACTGTGGTCAAAATAAGCTGTCATGGAAGGCTATAATAGGCCAAAGTAGGCCTGAACATATCCTGGCTTGCCCAGACATATTTTTCTGCTCTCCCTCCCTTCTGCTGATGGGAGAAGCAACCGCTGGAAAACTAGACAAATGGGCCTGTTTACAGGGTACCCACACATTTATACACTTGCTTGTGCTCTGCCCTAAAAGGTAAAAGCCCTGACTTCACATAATGTGGTTAAGCTTGGCAAAGTGCCATTCTGATTGGCTAATCTGTGTCCAAAGGCCCATTAGACTCAGGCTACATTGATAAAAGAGATGAGCTGCTGCCATTGCTTTTGCCTAACGTGCTCTCTGCTTCTGGCACTGATTCTGCCATTGCCTTCTGCCGCTGCATCCTGCCATGCTCTGCAGCATTATAGCTGCTAAGCTATAAGCTAGCTGTGCTGCATAATAAGCCCTGATACTTTGGGCTTATCTGTCTGGAAACTGCTTTGAGCTTACCAGGAATAGGCTTTCAATGCCTTCACAAGATAGGCTTGCTTAGCCAGTGTGATACCATGCTAAGGCTGCACATCTGCAAAACACCATGCCTTCACGTCTTCTGCCAAGACAAGGAGCCCTGGAAGGGACACACAGATCATCCAAAAGGAACCAGCACCAGGTCAGACATTGTCTGCTTTCTCCCAGCACTCACACTAAGAGCCTGGGAAGATCAGAAGCCTCAGTGGCTGACAAGACACCAACAGAACTCCCTGCAAGTGTTTGGATAGCATATGAAGCTGTAGTCAGCACTTGGAAATGCAGAGATTAATATTTCAGGAGTAAATACTCAAAAGCTTCTTTAACAAATCTCTAGCAAAACTCTGTAAGTGAATGCATGTGCCTAGTGCTTTAGAAGAAAGGAGCTTTCTGAGTCCATCTAGTGGGCATATAGCATAATTAACCACAAGAACCTCTCTTCCAGTTAAATTGAATTTAATGTTTGCATTATTGCTAGTTATTTCTCAAGTGTTCTAGACTCTGTTTATCCTTTGTATAACATCTTCATGACCATTACAAAGAAGCTAATTATTATTTAAAATTACCAGGCAGGTGGCAAGAATCCTGAGTATCAAACTTAATAAACAACATTAATTTTGAAAAAATACCATCTCACATTATTACCCTCCATCACACAACTCCAGGCAGTGCTACAGGCTTGCAGAAGAGTCCATCAAGAACAGTGTGTCCAGCAGGAGCATCAAAGTGATTGTACCCCTATACTCAGCCTGGGTGATGTATATCAATGAGAAAAAAAAGCACCATTAAAGATTCCTCAAAACATGACTTCCAGAAACACTGACATTCTCTACAGCTACAAGAGTGTAATTCAGCACTTGGTAGCGAAGTGTTTGCATGGGAGCACAAACTACAGGTACATTTATCCACTGGACAAATTCCCATTCAGACTGTCATAGGCTAAGCTGAATATTTGCTGCTGTTATTCATCCCACGCTGCTGTCACGCCAGCTTCAAAATGAAAGTGCTGGGTGGAACAATGTATTATGAGGCTTGAAGTTCAGATTGCAACATATGAGACTTCTTATTTCAATTGCTCCTTATGGGTTTCAGGTTTTTGGGTGTTGTCTTTCTTCCACTGAGATCACAGGGGGACAGAAGCTCCCTGGCTTGGATTTTTAGCACACTCACTTCTGCTTGCTGTTTCTTTCTCTTGTGTGTTTTTCTGCAAATAGGCTATGGTAATTGTGCGTTATTATTATTATCTCAACAATTCGGTAATCTCTGATTCGAGACAAAAAAAGTGAGGTAAGAGTATATGTGTGTGTGTTGGGGGAAACAGACAGGTTAACCTGTTGGTTCACTTTAACCTGTTCCACAGGCTTTTTTAAAACCTTACATAGTCAACACAAGCAACAATAGCAAAGAATATATAGGGTTTAGACTGTTAGCAACAAAAAGTAAGCTCTCAGAAGACACTACGTAAGTATTCTGACAGATAACCTAGCCCTAAGTAAGGCAATCTTACATAAGGTAGCAAAGACTATTTGTACTAACAACATAAAACTACTTCTATACAAATTCTGGTTTTACAATCCTTAATCTAGATATAAGTCAAAGCCTTCTTATTTGGGGGGAAACTGGGAGCACTGGGCACTAAAGCTGTTTCCTAGCTACATCTGACACACACAAGACATTGCTGCACTGAGAGC
Organism: Psilopogon haemacephalus; assembly: GCA_013396835.1. Classification (NCBI taxonomy): domain Eukaryota; kingdom Metazoa; phylum Chordata; class Aves; order Piciformes; family Megalaimidae; genus Psilopogon; species Psilopogon haemacephalus. The sequence goes on from VWZI01007381.1 coordinate 110,862, forward strand.
CTTTAAAGCACACATGAAATGATTAATTGATGGAACATCTTAAAAGCAGTTCAACTCCGTAACTTGAGAAATGGTGAGCAATGTTAACTTGAAGGTTCATATTTTCCTATCAGAGTATCATTCCTATATATCACAACTTGTTTGTATCAGATGACCACATTACATCACAACTATCGACTGCCATCTGAAGTGGACTGGGATCCATTCTCTACTCAATCACCACTTTCAAGATAGTGGGAACACTTATCCACTGTACTAATTCTACAGCTTCTCTCACTCAAAGAGGGCAATTTGCATGTATTATGTTCTGCAATCACAAATATTTGGTCATTTAAGCAAATACAATTAAAATCATGTTCTTAGGGAACTTCCAAATAAACTTCTCACCAGTCAATGAATTACTTCCTATCTTTACCTGCACTTCCACATGTAAGTCTTCCTTGAAATGTAACGTTTCTGTTGTTTTAACGTAGATGGAAAATACATATATTAAATATTTAAATGTAGATATTAAATATAATGTAATAAAATTTAAAACCACTTATTCCGAATTTTTAATTACATTAAAATACAAATAATTAAAATAATTCAACTAACCTGACAAAGGAGCAGTGGCAATTTCTATGCTCTACAAAGCAGAGACTACAATCGCCACAAATGAAGCACGTGTTGTGAAATGTGTTATAGCCAACCAAATTTGTTACAGCCCTAAATTTATTACCTCCTAGACGTTGAGTTTTCTAGCTTTATTTATATAACTATCAATTATGACAAGCTCAGTTCTTTGGTTGCTCATGTTTTCAGATTTGAGACTCTCAGATGTCTGCAAGTTACACAAGTTTTGTTGCAATTATTTATACTTTTCATTCATAGCACATGACTTCTGCATGAAATAAATACTATACACCATAAGCTGTTATAACAGCTATACATACTTATATACATACAAACTATACATATATGCTTTCATAACAACTCTACATACTTACATTATAGTAAATGTCAGTTTCTTCTTTAGTGTAACTGAACATCACAGATAATGACATCTCCTCTCTAGAACAGTTTTTGCCATTAAATGATCTATTAAAATGCCCTGAATATCTTTCAAGTCATTTTTTTATCTGTGACAACTTCTTTTCTGTTTACTAACCCATTTTGTGAAACAAAAAATAAAAAACTTAGGAACAACATAGTATTCCAGATTAACATCAAAACAAGTATAAGAATTGCAGTTAAAAGCTCACTTGAGATTTTTATTACATTTATGTCTACATATAATTGAAAAAACCTACATAAATGAGAAAGCAGCTGAAGGGCAAAATCAAACTGTTGCCTTTATTAGATGAAAGTCTAATGTGTTTCAGATAAAGTATTTGTAGGTGCCACAATCAAGATTTCAATGGAAAGCAAAAATGAAAAGTATTCAAGCACAAAAGGAACATGTGGTAATTGTTATGAGCCTCCTTTTAATTTTATGTGTCAAATACTGTCATGAGTTAGAAAATCTGCTACATTTAATGTATTGGTTTTTTTAATTATTTAGGAGCACTCAATTAATGCAGTAGCCAGCTGGTCTTCAGAACAAACGTTCTTCACTAAACTACTTTTTTCCTTCAGATATAGTACTAATCCCAAATTGCAATTATTTTCGATATACATGTAATTAAGTATGAAGGTCTCATTTACATCATTTTATTAATGTTTACTATCAAGTCACTTGCAGCCATCCAGCTTATTTAACATTTTCACCCTTTTTAGATACCTTACTGGAAAACTCAAGACTGTATATTAGCAGACAACAGCTGTAAAATAGAAAACTACAGAGGTCTTAATTTTCAGCACATGGAAATATTCAGAAATGGTAGTTTCCCATCCCAATACCAAAAAAAAAACAAAAACAAAAACAAAAACAAATAAACAAAAAAACCACAAACCCCACCCAACACCCAAACCTTAAAACACAGAAAATGCCTATGAAACTAACTCACATCTCTTACATAGCTTTTGGAATGAAAAATTCTGTATGAGCATGCATTTTCTTCTACAGAAATCCAGTTTTATTCATAGAATATAATGGAGCATGCAACTACCTGAAATTCTATCTTCACTGTTGAGTGTCTGATTACATGCTTTATTTGCTATTTCCTACTCAAAGTATGGTTTACAACAAAAATAATTATTGACCACATTCAACACATTGAGTTTTATGATTTGTACAATCATTAATAGCAGTAGTAGACAACTTACTTTCATGCAGATGAACACAGTCCAAGGCTGAATGACTTGCCTGAGCAAGTTACTTAAGTATAGTCAATATGAATCAAAGAATTGGGTTCCTGTTTTCAGCAGAAAGGCATGCACATGTATGCTGCTATACCTGAAGTGAGATCCTTTTCTGCCCTGCCCTCTTTAAGCAGTTCTAAGAGCTGTCTTGTCCAGCAAAACTCAAGTCGTAAGTACCATTGTGTTGGTTTGAGCTAATTGGAGAATTTGAGTGAGAAATTAGACTATTGGCTGAGAGAGAGTTAAACACAGTGTCACTTCACCGAGTTTCACTGAGAAAGAAAAAAAGTTGTTTTTAAGAGCTGTTCTCAAAACAACCAGATTAGCAGTCTGCTTCTGTCTGTGCTGGCTCTGGTGGCTCTCTCCTTTGTCTCTCGGTCTTGGCTAATTCAGAGTAAAATCATTAAAACTACTAATTCCTTCCTATTACTAATCTCTGACCAATCTTCAGCTTATCTGCAGCATCAACAGGTGGTGAGATAAGGCTGGGGAAAGGGAGAAAGGTGGTAGGGGGAGTTCAGTTACCCTCTCTTGGGGATTTTGGTCTCTGGGAGGAGTGTGGTGTCTGTATTACATTTTCACTGTATATATCTGTAAGTATCTGTTATACCTTTTAAATATTTGCTTGTTTATTTACATTGCTGTAAATTTAAAGCTTCATTTATTAACTTCCAGTGTTTTTCTGAGTTTTAGCTGGGGTTTATAAAGGTGGGGGGGCAGGGAACTGCAAACCCACTACAACCATTTAACCTATTGTGGAATTCTGACTCTGGCATTTGGACATTATAGAATCATCAAGGTTGGAAAAGACCTTTGAGATTATAAAGAGTGTTCGTACAATCAAGCATATCAACACCTATGCTCAATTTAATGTTGTCTGTGAACTTGATGATGGTGCCCTCGATCCCCTCTTCCAATTCATTAACAAAGACATTAAACAGAACTGGCCCCAATACCAAGCCCTGAGGGACACAGTTTGTGACCAGCCACCGGCTGGTTTTAACTCCATTTACTACACTCTCTGGGCTCTGCCATACAGACTGTTTTTAATTCAGCAAAGAATCCACCCATGTATGCCATGGCCATACACAGAATGATGACAATGGAAATTATGACACTGCTCCTCAGTATAACATACTGGCTTCTACTGAACAGTGGTTTTGGGGATTTCCACTTCTCCAGAGGTAGCTGGGGACACTTTTCTATGGCACACTGCCCTTCTGCCATGTAGTACTGCCACTTGGCTGCCTCTGTGCCTCACAAAGGCATTCCTTCTGGCTGCCACTGTAATCCAGTTTGAAGCTCTTCAGTTCAGTGGCATTTTCAAATTTAACTTTTATAGCTGTTCTCGGGACTTCGCTTTTGGGCTGTAACAAGTGCTCTAGCAAGTGCAGCTCAACAACTCCTCTGTGCTGCAAGGGGGCGCAGCCTTTCCATTGGCTTCAGTTACACCATGGCTTTTCTGCAATATGCGGTGAATGGGCTGTGTACTCAATTCACAGCCTGACTCTGGTTCTGAGTTTATGTGTGCTGTGCCTTTTGAATTGTGAGACAGTGTCAGCAGGCTGCATTTGTACGGTGAATGGTCCTTTAAGGTAAAGTTTCTTTTTCATGATTTAGTTTTCTCACTGCTGTGCACTGGTGGGCTTGCTCTGTGGCTAGCATCTGGATTCAGTTTGCAAAGGGCTACAGGCATATTTGCTGGAGGTGCCACCGTGTTCACTAAAACTGAATCTGAACTTGTTTTCCACAGCAAAATTTTTTGGGTAGAAGAGATCAGAAATTCCTCAGAGTGGTAGTGCGTGCCACTGGCTGTAGAAAATTTTCCTGCCGATCAGGAGCTCATGGCATTTCACTCCATAGCTATGGTGCCCTGGGTAGCAGGTTTTAAGTCTCTTTTCTTTGCAAAGTCCCTTTTGTATGACTCACTGGTCAGAATGAGCAGTGAGGGGGGAGTGTGAAGCAGTTTCCCATAAGAAATTTTTTTTGCTGCCACTTTAGTGTTCGCAGGGTTGCCCAGTTTGGAGGCTTCTCTAGCATGGCTTTGACTGTAACTTTTACTTTTGGGCAAAAAACTCCTGGGTCCTGACGAGCAGCAGTTGCTCACAGGCTGCAGTGGCAGCTCTGTGCCCGGAGTGGCTGGTGGACCCAGTTTAGAATCTGCTTCCCACAGGTTGGAAACAGAATTGTATTCTGAGCTTCTTAAGGAGGCACTGGATTTAATGTGCAATGCAAATAAATCATAAAGTCTCCAGTATTGTGTCTCTGACTTTTCTAATTCTCTTCCCAGACATGAAATCTCTTCATCAGAATTTTTCCACTCCTTTAGCAATTGTACAACACAGGTCCCCATAATCACAGCATGTACACTGGTGAGTTCACTGGTGTTCTCTGCTAGCTTTTCAATAATGCATTCTGGTTTTTGGCAATTTTCCTTGGCCTATTCTAAGCCTAAGCCTTTAATTGCATATCCCCATTTCTGTAAAATTCCATGATTGTGTGCCCAGTTCCCTGAATCATAATGTCAGAATAGTAATTATGCTTATTAATAACCAGGCAAAAATATTAATAAAGCCACAAAAATTAGTTATTAGTATTAAGTCTCACCAGAAAACTTATTTACAAGGTCTGAACGTACAACTATGGTTACTTACGCAGGGAAAAGGCAATTTAAAGTTAAGTAAAACCAGAAATGCAAACATTGATTTTAACTGTAAAAAGATTCATGACAATAACATTGCTTGCCCACTGAGGGATTTTATGGCTGCTAAGCAAGACACCTACAACCTTTATGGGAGAGACTTTGAAGGTTAGATTTGCAGAGTTTACTCACAACTACGCTGCTGTTATGAATGACACGTTCCTTCAGTGCACACAGGCAAGCAGGTGTTGCGAGTAACCAGCAGGCTACATCTAGGGGTTTCCTCTGGTGCTCGAAATGGCTGCCAGTGTGCACAGCAAGGTTCGCAGGTCTGGAGCACCTCTTGTCCTTGCAGCATTTTACACATGAACTGTATAGTTGCTCACTATGAGAAGCTTTTCTTTAGCTGCAACCTTGACAGCAGCCCTTCTTGTTTCTCTGGGCAATACAAGGCAATGCAATGCTTATCAATTTGGCCAGTATTTATGTAACTTGATATAACATTTTTGGGGCTTGTCCTTCCAGGATAGAAATGAGAGACCAAGTGTTGCTGAAACTACTCATTCTCTTCCCGCAGTCACACAAAAAAACCAAAATACTAGGCCTAATCTGCATAAACATCACCAACCTAAAAATACCAGTACAAAATTAAGTTCTAAGAAGACAGAAAATATTCTGTTTTTAAAATTCAAATAATTTCCTGTTCACAAGCATACTGTAGACAGGTAGAAATTACACACTGTTATGTAATAAAACACCGCAGCTGAGTCAAGAACTTTGCTAGAGGTTTGTCCTTTAAACATCCTACATATGAAAATACTGAAAATATTACCTTGAGCTAGTCTTTCAAGCCGTCTCCCATGCTCTGGAGGAATTGCATACCTAAAATTCACACAAAGAAAAGCATTAAATATTTAAAGATGCAATCACTATAAAATTCACACATGGTAAGTATCTAAAAATACAGAAGCCAAAAATACTAAAGACTGAAAAATTATATTGCAAAACCACACCAACTTCTAAATTAAAAACCACAGAGGTACTTAAATTTTTAAGTTCAACTTTAAACATTATAATGCATAGTTCAATAATGTTACACTCACTGTTTAAAATAATGCACATTGGCACTATTTGCTGTGATTACACTATGCCAGTTAAGAGACATGTACTTTCATTTTCTAAATTAAGCAAAATGACGTAAATCTTATTTACACAGGTTGAATTGCTTTTAATTTTATTCTGCTTTTTAATACACAAGAATTCAACAGAAACATGAGCGCTAAACATCTCCATTTTCCCTTTAGCCAGTGCTGTGGAATACAAGGGTTACTCATCTTTTTTTTAACTCTAATTGTAATGATTTTACAATTATTTTNCTCTGCTCTTACAATATTTTCTAAGGATTCCATAAGCTATTTGCAGCATGGCAGCAACAATATAAAACAATTTAAATCAACCATGTTATTTTTAATGTTTATTACATTTTTTAAATTTAAGATTATTTAAAAGCTGCAGTTTTGCTTTTCTTAACACTATATTCATATATTGACTGCACAGATAGATCGCATGCATTAATAAGGCCTTACTGACTTCAAGTGCTTCAATACATGATGTAATAGGCTTTTGCTCAGTTTATGTTACAACAGCAGGTTGATTCT
>VWZI01007381.1:125956-138973 GCA_013396835.1 Psilopogon haemacephalus
TGTCCTTAACCGTTACCCTACCACAAAGAATTTCATACAGTTTTGGTAATATCTTTCTGAAATGTGAGAAACAAATTGATGGTAGATTGGATTCCTGATGCAGCTGATTAAGGCCACTGTGACATTCAGTAGTTGGGCAGGTAAGAATGCAGATTAAAAGCAAGAAGCAATGAAACATTTAATACTCTTACTGTTCACTTCTTTCTTTTTGAGATTACGTTGAAGCATGTACATAAGCAACAACTAGCACTGATATATATAAAATGGTTACTTCTATATGTTTATCCTATTAAATGAGCACTTTATTGCCAGCTGTAACTATTTCACTTAGAAAAAGCATCTGCAAGTTATCAGGGACATTCATAAAGGAAAGAAAAGGACCGTAAATTACAGAATTAGTCCAGCAAATTTTGTTCTTTTCTTAAAAGAGAAGTTTTGGCTTGCATTTGCATGACATACAGGCATTTAAAATTCAAAAATAAATGATGACCAAAGGAAAAAAATAACCACTGACACAATGACAAATAGCAGACACTACTTAAAATCTATACCTTTCTAATCTAAAACCCATGATCTGCAGCAAGAGAGCTGTAACACACACATTTTATTTCAAGAAACATTTTTAACTGATTCTTCAAATTTATTTACACTTTTTTTTTTTAATGTGATTTATTGGAGGAACTAACCAATACAGCAAAACAAGTTGTAAGCATAGCAACACATAGTGTTAGAAGACAACAATAAACGCGCCAGGTAAAAACTAAGTGATAATCCATGCTGCACACTCAGAGTGGCCAAAAGCAGGCAAGAGACAACCTGGCCAAAGCATTACTTCCCCAGGAACACCCTTCCAACCTGTTGCAATTTTCACATATGTTCCTCCAGATGAGGACATTACCCTTGTACTTAACAGTACTGTTAGCTTTTTACGAATCTATTTGTCCAGTTGCCCTGTTTAATCCCAGTAAACTTTTAGTAACCATAACATCTGGAAATATTAATAATTATTGACCTCTTAGAGAAAAGTAGAGATTTTGTTTTCATTTTAACACCACTTCTCCCCTTTTCACCTTAAGTCAAGCCACAAGTTGTCATCAAGCAATCTGTTTGTTTCATTCTTAAAACAAAAACAAAACCCCCCATGGAGAAGAATCCTAAGACAAAAAGGTTGTTTCAAAATACCAAACATACCAGATACACAATCTCTACAATCAAGATGCATGGGCTATTTCCATTTTCTAGTACTACTAGTTCACAAGGAAATGCCCACTGAAACTGTCTGAAATACTAACATCGCACTGATTTCTTTTAGCTCTTACTAGATCCTTGAACTTTAATAAATAAATCAGTTTGATATTTACGTCTTGATCATTACAAGTAATTATTACAAATAATTAAAGCTGCTACTTTCATAGAATCATAGAATGTCAGGGATGGAAGGGACCTCAAAAGATCCAGGCCCCCTGCCAGAGCAGGATCACCTAAAGCAGATCACATTGGAACGCATCCAGATAGTTCTTTAGTATCTCCAGAAAGGGAGACTCCACAACTTCCCAGGGCAGCTGATTCCAGTGCTCTGTCACCCTTGCAGTGAAAAACATTCTTCCTCGGGTTCACGTGCCTCAAATTAGACCCATTGCCCCTTGTCCTCTCACTGGGCACCACTCAGAAGAGCATGGCTCCATCCTCCTGGCACCGACCTCTTACATATTTATAAACATTAATGAGGTCACTCCTTAGTCTCCTCCTCTCCAAGCTAAAAAGCCCCAGCTTCCTCAGTCTCTCCTCATAAGGAAGGTGTTCAACTTCCTTAATCATTTTTGTGGCTCTGCACTGGACTCTCTCAAGCAGCATCTTGTCCTTGAACTGGGGGCTCAGAAATGAACACAATACTTCACATGAGGCCTCACCAGGACAGAGCAGAGGGGAAAGAGAACTTCCCTCAACCTACTAACTACAGCCTTTCTAATACACCACTTTCTTTCACATATTTTTTATTATTCTAAAACAAAGTAAAATATCAATTTCAACTTTTCCAATACTTACGTACCTGTTTTTAGACTTTACAATTGCAATGCACATTAAAAAGATCACAAAAGCTTTAAAACAGCTGTTTAACAGGTCAATACATAACAACACTTCTACAAATCAGAATATAGCAGGTGATACTACCTGACCATGACATGTAAATAGTAAATTCTTACAAAAAGACATTTAGGTATTGTAATCTATTCAATGTCAGGAAAACATGATACCGTTTTTCTGCTCAGAACATCACAACAACATAAGATTATAATATTAAGGGAATATGTAAAGAACTTATTTCTAATTTACACACAAATTACAGCAAACACTTTAAAAAATGCTTGTTGCCTCTGTAACACAATCAAACATCAGGAAAACAGCTGGAAAATAGCTTGTGTGTTTTCCTTTATTTTAATAAATAAATACAAGTTTGAAACATCACCTATGGTCACCACCATGCACATTATGACTTACCTTGTGTCTCTTTAGAGAAATATTATAGGGTACATAGTTTATAAAGACCACTATTCAAATCTTGACTACTTTTGTAGGCAATTCAAACCTCCTGTAAATTACATTAAGAGTTTTTGACTTCTTTAACAGCCTTTGAACCAGCTTTAAACAATGTGCAGATAAAATGCGATATTTCACAAGCAGCCTTCAAATATCAGAACACCTGCAGTTTAGAAGAAGCTCTTTTCTCCACAGTACAAAGAAAAATGTAGCTTTCAGTATACTGGTTAAACAGGAAGCTCAAGGTTGTAAAGTAGTAACTTCTTTGCAGATAACAAAACAAGCTCCATGAGAAACTGTTTTTTAAATAATTACTATTCTTTGCACTTAAATGAGCCAACAGTGTGATGTATGCTGTTTTTATGGGCATGGTTTCTGTACATATACGTTACAATACACAATCCTTCTGAAGTGTTTGGGTTTTCCTGTGATTATCTCATAGACTGATTCATGTTAATATCAACTGGACATACTGGGCATCTGTTCTACATTTGGGATTCCTATGACTGACTGCAACAGCTAAAACAGTAAAGAGGAATAAACTGCAAGTTAAGAAATAGACAGAAACGGAGTTGAAGAAAAATACAAGGGAAAAAAATAGTGTATGGTCACCTACTGCTCTCTCCATAAACCCAGTGGCACCATTCAATACAACAACAACAGGGAAAAAAAAAAAAAACAAACCCACCTACCAGGTTTGTTTCTTGAAAGTACATAAAATGCAGACAGGAAGAGGTCACAAGTAAAACCTCTGCACCACGAAAATGCAGATTAGGAAATAACAAAAATCTCACAACAAGCCCAGTAGCTTCTCTGGAACACTAGAGCCAAACATAAGTGAAGGAATGCTTTCATTGATCTCAGCTGAGACCACAGATAAAGGGCATCTCGCACGATCATAGAGTCATTTCAGTAAGAAAAGACCTTTAAGATCATGAAGTCCAACAGTTAATCTAATACAGACAAGTCCCTCATGATCACATCTGTATGCCCTTTAAACACCTCCAAGGATGGTGTTCCTTCCCTGGACAGCTTGCTCCAATGCTTCACAACCTTTTCAGCGAGTACATTTTTCCTAATATCCCATCAAAACTTCCCTGGAGCAAACTGCGAATGTTTCCTGTTTTCCTATCACTTGTTACTTGGCCAAAGACACTAACATCAAACTCACTACAACATCCTCTAAGGTAGCTGCCTAAGACATTGTTTCCCTCTAGCCTCCTCTGCTCCAAACTAAAAAAAACCCAGTTTCCTCTCTCACTCCTCCTAAGACTTGTCTAGAGCCTTCACCAGATTCATTCCCCTACTCTGGATAGGCTCCAACATCTTTTGGGCCTCTTCTTATAGTGAGGGGCCCAAAAATCAAACACAGCATTTGAGGTGAGAATTCCTAAGTGCCAAGTATAGGGGCACAATCACTTCTCTTGTCCTGCTGGTCACAATTTCCGATAAAAGGCACAAGGCTGCCAGCATTCTTAGCCAGCTGTGCACCCTGCTGGCTCATATTCAGCCAGCTGTAAACCAACACTTTTGAGGTCCTTTTCTACTGGGCAGCATTCCAGCCACTCTTCCCCAAGACTTTAGCATTACATGGGGTTTTTGTGACCCAACTGAAGAACTTGGCACTTGGCCCGTATGACCCTTATACAACTGACCTCAGCATGTTGAACCAACCTGCACAAATTTTCTGGATCCTCTGAACTTCCCTACTCCCAAGCAGATGAACGCTCTTACCACATTTGGTGTTGTCTTTAAGCACACCAAGAATACACTTTGCTCCCCTCATCCAAATCACTTATAAAGATATTACATAGAACTGACCACGATACTGAGCTCTGTTAAACACCACTTTTGGCCATCAGCTATTGATCACCATAGGATCTGGCAATTCAGCTCATTCTTTATACTCACTCAAGCTGTGAGCAGCCAGCTTCTCCAGAAGAATCCTGTGGGGAAGTGTCAAAGGCTTTACTACAGTCGAGGTAAACAATATCTGCAGCATTTCCCTCATCCACTAAGTAAGTCACCATAAGCATGTGCTCAAACTCACAGAGCTCCCTAAATTCTAAAAAATCCTTAGTCTGTGTTCCCTCCTAAAGCTACTCAGTAACATCCTGTACATACTTGGAGTGAGTGACTGTGGATGGACACAAGGTACCAACTACAGCTGCTCCATCACTCTCCTCCCTCAGCCGGGCAGGGGAAAGAAAATATAATGAAAAGTGCATGGGTCAGCCTAAGAAAAGGGAAAGGTCATCCACCAATTAAAGTTGGGTCTGCTTTGCCTGTACCATAAAGAGGAAAAAAAAAAAAAACTTACTACTAATCAAATCAGGGTAAAATAATGTGAAATAAAAACTACACCTTAAAATGCCTTTCCTCCACCTCTTCCGTCTTCCTGGGCTTAACTTCACACCTAAATTCTCTCCCTGCTTCCCCTAGTGGTGCAGAGGGGACAAGGCTGTGGTCGGCACATGCTGTGCCTCTTGGTCTTTCCTAGTTTAGGAGGAGGACTTCCCACACTCTTCCTCTGCTCCAGCACAAGGCATGACCCAACTGTAGCCTCCTCCCTCAGCCTACAGTTCTTCACCAATTGCCCCAGTACAGGTCCCTTGCACAGGGTCCCAAGTCCTGCCAGAAAACCAGTTCCATCATGGAATCCTCTCCACACATCTTTCCAAGATAACAGTACAGCTGACAGGAGATGGCCCAGCACCCTGTCAAGTCTCAAAAACTGTCTGATGTAGGAGAATCCACTACTTCCCCTGGGAGATGATTCCAATGTCCGTGAAAAATTATGCTTCTGGCGTCCAATCAGTAACTTTCTCATGTGACTCCTAATTAAAAAAGGAGTCTCCAGCCTCTTGATAGCCACTTTTAATGTAACAGTATGTGGTAATAAGGTCTCCCTTAAATCTTCTCTCCCCAGCACTGAACAAACCTAGTTCTCTCAGCCTTCGCTCATTTGACAAGTCTACCAGTCCTCTGATCATTCTCATGGCCCTTCTCCAGACACCCACCAGCCTATCTGCATATTTTTTGTATCAGAGGGATCAAAACTGAATGTAGATGTCCCTTTTGTTGTTTTTGACATCTCCCAAGTTTAATTCCAAGTAGGCTTTGGCCTTACAAATCTCTGCATACTTGGACAGTCTTTATATTCCTCCCAGGTTGCATGCCCCTCCTTCCATCTTCTGCATATATTCTGTTGATGCCTGAGTTTCAGCAGAATTTCCTTGATCATCCAAGCAGATCCCCAGTATTTCTACTTGACTTCCTACTGATCAGAATAAAACACCCCTGAACTTAGGAGAACATGAATATCAACCACCTTTTTTGAGACATTCCTCCCTTCAGGGCCTTGTTTCACATGACTCTTCCAATCAGATCACTAAAGACACCAAAGTTTGCTCTCCTGAAAGCTAGGGTTACAGTTCTGCTTTCTGTCTTGACACTTCCTCTCAAGTTCCTGGATCCCACCATATCACTGTCTCTACAGCCAAGGCTGCCTTTGACCTCTACATTTGCAAAAAGCCCTTTCTTGTTTGTGATTATGAGGTCCAGCAGACAACTTTAGGCAGAAAGTTGTCACGGATGCTCTCCAGCGTCACCTGGATTGCTCCAGCATAGGCCCTGCTAATCCCCTTTAGCCTTAGGTTAAGCTACAATTCAGATGCCATCCCTAATCATTTCATAATCAAATCCAAACTCTACATGTCATGTCAAGGTATTGCTCTAAAATAAAGTTAGTTGCTCTTTAAGGAATACAGCAGTAAACCTGAGTAAATTTGATGCTAAAGTTAGTATTACATTAGATGTAATTTAACAAAAGTAACTGTTAGCCTACAAGCTCCAGTGAATCAATTACTCTTGTACTACTGGTCAAATATGCTCCCCACTGCTTAGATATGGGATAAAGTAGGCATTAGGAATTATCAGGAAAAATAAAACTAAGAGAAAGAGAAGTAGTATCTTCAAGACAGTTCCTGGAGAAGAGCAGTGAAAAAGAGGCAAGCAAATATTTACGTATGCTTGCCGCAACCTTAGCTTTTCTCTATTGAAGAATAGATGCCATTAACATACTCGAAACAGGTGATATTTACAACGGATCACAACATACAAGTCAATCAGTTTTCTTTGGAACTTCTTTTGAAATCAGGAATATTTTTTCCCCCGTAGTTCCTAGATCATTCTACATAGGGGTTTCATATGTCTTCCCCATCTCTACATATAAATAAAATTTCAAATTAATTACAAAAAAACCAAAACCAAACAGAGGAAACAGAAGGCTACATTTAGCTGCTTGTATTGGACACAACAAGGAAACAACTGAATTTGTGGCCTTCGTGATTGCTGGTTTGATTTTAAACAGCTAAGAGTGGAATGGAAGTGGAAAGCCTAAGGATAGATCACCAGAACAAAGACTGTACAGAAAAAGAAGGTGAAACACTCAATTTACTTACAGGTAAAACTGCCCAGTATGTTAATAAAAACTTCATCATGTTTTAAAAGTTATTACATCTTTCCCCTTCCTGACATGAACAGTAACTTTTTGCAACTGTTTGACGGGCTAGTGATTCACAGTCCAAGCCAGTTCAAGCTGACATTACATTCATGCTAAACTCACAAGGAAAACAGCTCTCTTAAAATTACATAATAAAAATTTAACTAAAAAAAAAAAAAATCACTTCTCAATTAAACATCCTAAATGATCACAACAATCAACAAACAGTTTAACAGCCGCAGCTAGTGTGACTGGTAGTACAACCAGTACTTCATTACTGAAATTACAAATTCCTTCAGTAGCATTTATTTTCACTCCAGTCCATATGATCTTATAGCAATAAGAAGATAAAGCCCTGGACGCAGATATAGTAATGTTTATAATATTAACATAAATAATGGTCCCTACAACTTGCTCCTTTATGAAAAGCCTTTTGAGTTACTTGCATTGCCATTCTCCTACAAAGCACTGTAACTAAATGTAATAGCAATAAAAATGCATAAATAGCATTTCAAGCAAACACTCAAATACCTTAAAACTGTTTTCTATAACACTTTACAAAAGTACAAACACTCATTCTATAAGATTATTTCTTTATTCATAAAGATTTGATCTATCTTCAAAGCTGTCAAACAATCATAAATACACTTCAAGTACGCAACGGGGATTCTAGAATAATTCAGATATTATAAAGGTAAAATCTGAATCACTTATAGTAGTTGTCAAATCTCAAGAGTGCGCATTTACAGCTTTGTTTCTTTTTTTTTACTTTTGCTGTTCCATATAAGGAAAAATTATACACCCTGTGTTTATCTTCTGAGCCCCTGAGAATCCATTAACCTCTTAAAGAAAACCAAACAATGCTACGAGAGCTATGATCTCTCAAGCACAATCCAAACAAGGTGATGGATTCTGCAAATATTGTTTCTTATGCAATCTAAATAGTATTTTTACTACTAAGGCACCATCATGCTTCAGATATGGATTTCTCAATGTTAAAGTGAATGCCACTATATGTAAAAGAACATGTAATTGATAACATTTTAAGCTAACGAATAAGGACTTAAAGCACAGCAGCATTTCTCACTAGTTTTGATTGATCTCGTGGGTGGTGTCCCTGCCTATGGCGGGGGGTTGGAACTGGATGATCTTTGAGGTCTCTTCCAACCTAAACCATTCTATGATTCTAGGTAATTGTATATAAAACAGTAGGTTCTGATTTTTTTCTGCCCAGCATTTTGCCAGATATTTACCTTTCTGTAATAAATGCAACACCTCTAACACTTCTCTATAATCACAAATAGGCAATTATGACATATTAATCCTGCCATCCCCTCTCTGCTATGTGTTGCTCAAAAAGTCAGCTAACTGCATTCATCTCCTCTTCCCGAATAACAGCAATCCTGAAGCAAACTGCATGAAGACATAAGAACTACCTCTAATTCCAAAGAGAATCTAAAAGATCGCCTCTTAAGTGTGGCTCAAAGATGGAAAACACTACTTGTGCAAGTGCACCATCTGCTGGCCAAAATCAAATATTTTTGTCAGTGGCAGTCAAACATTCTCATCAACAGTTTGGTATCAAGCATTTCTCATTTTTCCTGTCAACTCCACTGGGCTGTACACCATGACACAGCTGTCACATTTACAGACAGACTCTTCAGTGTCTATTCCTTTCACTAACATCTCTCCTGTTTTATGTTTATTTTCAAATAATACCCATTTCATAGTAGGAACAATAAAAACCCCTTAACAGCTATTTGTTTTCTTCCCCATTCCTTTATTCCCCACTTCTAGCACCTTTCAGTGCTTTGCCTCTTCTCCCTATGTACCTAATATCTGAGTTAGTATTGCTGAATGCTGCTCTTCTCACTTCCACCTTTGCTTTTTTGACCTTTCTTCCTCAGCCTTCTAATCTAACCAGAGTGCAATTCTCTGAAAAAGAAATCTGACATTGCCTTTTGCCAGCCAGCACTTGAAAATCTGGTGTTACCGCCTTTTCTTTTCTTTGGAAATGTTCATGCAGCAGTAACACTGAAGACCAAAGTAACCACAATCAAAATAAAGTGTAGATTTCTAAAAAACCACACCAGAAGGCATTATCTACGAACATTAAAAAAAAGTTTCAGGGAAGAAAAAGGAGAAGCTTCTATTTATTGAAAGAAACTCTGCTCTACTGTGCAACATTTTAGTCTTAAAGAAGTAACAGACACCTAGAATTTCACTTCAACTATTTTTAAAATATTTTTTTATGCAGCTATTTGGACAAACAATATAATTTGTCCTTTGTCTAAACTGTAGACTACTAGACATTTATAGCTATCTTTCAAAAATCACATCACCTAAAATTGAATTGCCTTAAGCCATCTTGGATGACTGTATTTATCTTTGGAGAGTCTTCAAGCAATTTGTTTTCTGTGAAGAGATATGAAACATTAGCAGAGCCTCAGACCATATGCCACAGGGAGATTTATTTTTCTTTCTCTTTTTTAAATGACTGCAGAAGGCAGTTACATAGAATATGAAATAACGCATGAACTCCGCATGGGAGTTTCTTTTGGAGACAAGTTTGACCAGTATTTTTTAAACCCTCTTAATTTTTTTTATTTCTTCTGTTGATCTCACTACTTAAATAATCCTTTCAATATTTAGTTCTTCTAGCTACTTACACAGCCTAATTGATAACAACGGATATTCAGCAAGTTTTTGGATAATGAGATCTGTGTTAACAGTCCCTTTTTATCCATGGGGATCTTAGCAAGTTACCAGCAAAATTAATTTCCTTACAAAGCTTCCATTTTGTCTATTTAGTTCAGAGGTACACAGTAATTGTTAACATACTTCCAGGAAACTGCAGAGATTTCAAGCATGTATAAAGTAGAGCTACCAAGTTTTCTCAGAGAAGGAGAGAGAAAAAGAAGTAAACTATTTAAAATATCACTTAAGTTTCCAGACAGGTACACAGATAACACACATACTGAAATGAAAATTAAAAAATAAGAAGGCATCTCAGACCTCTGGAAAGTTCAAAGCGAATAAAGGAAAGAGTCTTATGATACAGAAGAACAGCAATATCCTACAGTCTAAGGAGAGCAATGATTGACTCTTGCAGTTGTAGAGTTAATTTCAGCCTTGCTTGGGGTCCTTAAAGTGAGTAAAAAAAGATTTCAAAAGAAAGATTCTCAGTCGCAAAGCCAGAATGTCTCCTCTAAGTATAGTACCCTTTAAGAGAGGGCTGGAAGGGATAAACCTCATAAAAAGCTATGCATACTTCATCATAAATGCTCCCACTGATATCTGCTCCATAAATCGGTGCCACAAAAGTCAAATTTCTCCAGTATTTACGCTCCAGATCTTCGTAATCTACATGTCTTGGCGTGCAGTATCTGCAAAGGAAGAGACAGGCCAAGGTTCAGTACCATCTTTCAACAACCACCTTCACAATGGACTATGCTTCTGATCCTGCAAACTGAATTCTAAGAGGTTATTTTATTTCAAATTCACTGAAACAGAGATTAGTTGTCCTGAGTTCTTAGTTTCATGATTCACCATAGCATGTAACCTCCTGCCTCAAAGACACGCTAAGTCATGCAGCTACCCACACAATATTTCCTTTGGTCTATGGCAGCTAAATAGCACATCTACTGATTGTCTTCAAGCTGATAACCTCTGTTCTGCAAAGACATAAATGTAGGTCCTGCACAAGCCTGTCTCACAACAACCCACATACACTAATAATTCTGACAAATAGCAGCCCCACTAGGCAAAAATATTCTTCTTGTCTCCCTTCCCCAGAAAAGCCTCTTGAGAAAAAGTGTCATGTTGTAAACTGCTGATACCAAAAACTCCACCACACAGTGGGGAAAAAGAGGGAATTTTTCTTTCTACCTTTATATGCACAGAGATGATTCTACGTGTATTTTTGAAAGGTTACTCAAACAAAATCTTGTGGGAACACAAGCACAGTACCATAAAAAACATCCATTAGCAGCTTTTGTTCTAGAATCCTTTGTAAGGCCTATGTTCTCCCATATTTAGGTCCTTAGAAAGCAAAAGTTGCCCTTCCATGACTGCAAGTCCGAGAAGTTAAAGTTTCATATTAGCGCTGCCAACTTACAACACCAGAACACTGGAAAAACTCAAACACACAAGAGTTAAGGAGTATCAGGCACTTTTACAAAAGCATGAAACAGACAGAAGCAAGTTAACAAAACACTTCTTAACACAGTATTCTCAGCAATAGTACTGCTTCAATTATTTCTTACAAGAGGGCTTCAAATACCAGATTGTAACACTGATATCATAACATAAGTATGTTGATTAAAACTTGTGCAGGTATGCCCATACTTCCCAGAGGTCAACTGGGAGAAGCACCTTGGTTCAATGGCAAATCGAGAATGCCAAAGCAAACAGAAGATGCAAGGCATTGGATTAAGCACAGACAAAGCAAACTGTAATTTAAGTGTTCATAGACCTTTCATAGCCCTTCACTTTCCCAAAAGAAATAGGTAACATCACAATAGTCAAAAAGAGTCTTTAACAGACTAAACTATTTTTTATGAGAGGATAGGGACTCTAAGCTACTTATTTAAGAAATATAGGCTGCATTGTCACAGGAAGTTGTGACAGTTTCTCAGAAGTGATGAATATTTAGAATGACCTACATCTAGTAATGGATAGGTGAAGTTAACAGTTGGGAGGACTTAAGAAATGAAGTTGAATACTCATTACAGTAAAAAACATGTAAACTGAAATACTTCCAAAATATCTTCCATGACAGAGTATTATAAACTCAACTAACTTATGTCATGATACACATTAAAACCATCACAATATATTTGCATTACCAAACTATTTGAAGAAATTGCTGCTTCTCATCTTATTACGGCTTAATAAAATGTAAACTTTAAACATGTATGAACAATTGTCATAGAAAATTATATCAGATACCACACAGCTTTTCTATATAATCTCCCCTCTAACAGTTAAGTAACTACAGACTTGATTCTCATTCCCACTTAATACGCCAAGAAAATTTGAAGTGCGTAACCTCAGTTTTTCATAAGTCATATATATGGGTAGAAATAAATCCTTTTTTTTTTAATGCAAACAAATTTTTCACTTTCACAAGGGCATGGATGCTACAGAACATTTGCTAAGGAGTCTCTTGAAGAGCTTTTCATGTCCTACCATTTTCCTGACCTTGACAATAAGTCTTATCTTCTTACCTCCAAATTTCTTAAATTATGAATCTTTCCTTCAAACTAGGTCATTTTTACCTTCCTTCAGATAGAATTCCCTCTAAAAGCCTTTGACTCATCTCCCAGAAATCACAACTCATCATTTTTGAGTAAAGTACATATAACTTACTCTTTTTCTGTGGGTAAAAGGATTGAGAATGAATTCCTTCTACCACTTCCATGTTTTTGAACAGAAAGAATCTTGTCTCAAGTTTTCAGACGCTTTTTTTTGCTGCCTTGGTAACAGATGCTTTCAAAGATACAATAAACATGTTTATTGTGGTACCCTACCACAACTTAGGAGAGGAAAACCTCTACTGAGTAGTGAAAAAAATCACCAGCTCCCTAGCACAATTCAAACACATCACAATATGGGGACAAATAAATATCCGTCTTCCTAAGCAAGATCCCCTATACACCTACTTTTCACTGTTGGCCAGCTGCCTGTATTCCTTCACTGTCATTGGCTTTTTCTGAATATTGTACTGTGTGAAGAGCCCCGACTGGCCAGTGACCATCTGCTGTATCGGAGCAGGAATCACCAAATCTTCAATATCATCATAATGTTTTCTTGGCTTCCACTCCTTTGGTGGGATAACCTATAAATACAGAAAATTAAAAACAGGATGTCAACAGTTGCAATATGAATTCAAAGGCATTTCTCCACTTCCCCACAACCACAAAAAAAAAAAACCAAAAAAAAAAACAGTCAAATATGCCCACACAAATGAAAGC
>VWZI01007381.1:139552-151326 GCA_013396835.1 Psilopogon haemacephalus
GACTCCTAAATAATAGAGGCCAACTCAAAATGGGCATATTATCTCAAACCACAAGCAGTAACTCACTAATCTACATGAATTCAACCACATGCAGCCATACATATGTACAAGTCAAATATTTATAATCAGAAAGCCTTATAATTCACAAACACTTCGTACTCAATGACATTAAATTATTACCCTCAATTAAAAAAGAAAATAAGAACCATACAAAAGATTGACAGTCTCCTGTCCAAACCTCATTTGGGGTAAAGAGTATAAAGACAATTTTATTTCTCACCGAAAAATGAGGGGGGGNAGACTCAATTTTGGCAGACAAAATCAATTCTATTTAAACACAACCACCACCAACTCAACAATTCAATCAGAGTAGTACGATGATAAACACAACTGGACGTTAAATACAACCTTTCCCCTATCCCTCCCCTTCTCCCGGCCCAGTTCTGCTACCTCCTACCCTAACCATGCAGGGAAGCATGGCTGCAGTCAGTCTCAGTCCATTACACGTTGTAACTGCCTTCTCCTCAGTCCTGCCCTGTGGCATCATGGCAGCTCTCACATGGGAAACAGCCCTCCACAACCTTTTCCCACCAGTGTAGATCCTTGTGACAGCTACAATGCTCCCAGCAATGCATTGCTTCAACATAGGACTGGCAGAGGCACTGTCATCTTCAGGACCAGACTGCTGCTCCAGAGTGGGCTGCAGACAGGATTCTTCTCCACTGTTGATCTGTTAAGGCTTGGCCTGATGTCCCACCGTAGGCTGAAGGGGTATGGACACGTCTCCCTCCTTTCTTCCTCACTGACCTTGGCATCCATATTATGGTTGTATTTCATCCCACTCTGATGAAAACAAATGAGCTCCCGAAACAAAATATGTTGCCCAATAGATTTTCCCCCTCCTAAGTATGTCATGGTGGAGGCACCAACTGTCTCAGCCTTGGACAAAGGCAGGTCTAACTTGAAGACGGAGCAAAGTGGGAAGCTTCCCAAAGCCTCTCACTGGTCCACACCAGCCCTTCCCCACAACCAAAACCCTGCTAGACAAACACAACACCCTATTTTACAGAGCTTTAGAGTCTGCTTAACTTAGTCCCCACAGAACTGCAGGGTACAACACTATTAAAGTAAGAGTTTGCACTAATTTAGATTATACTAGGTTTTATATTAACATGATTTAAACCCCATAATTGAAGATTAAAGCCATGTGCAGATTAAGCAATTGTAAAGTTAACACTTATTTCAAATATTATAGAATTGCCCAAAGTCTACAAAATATCCTCAGCAGACTCTGACATGTTAGCCATAAATGCACTAGAAACTTTTAAAAAGACAGTGTTCTTTAACAGTAATTTTGAACATTCTTTGCATATATTATTTCACTGAAAATAAGAAACTCTGCATCAGTTCTAAAACACAGAAATGAGACATGTAAAATTTGTATTTTTGTTCTGGGTTTTGAAGTTCTGCTTCCCTGAAGGCTGTTACACATTCTTGGATCCACTCATTACATTCATTCTTTTCCAGGGTGCTGAAATAAAATTTTCACAAGCATTGGCTTGGAAACTTACAATAAAGTAGGATGGCTTTCATAAGCATGCATATACCCATACAAATTGCATTGCTTTAGTAATTAATTCATATCTTAGATGCAACCTTTACATTAGGCTCCTATTAGGGCTCCAACAAGCACAGAAGGCTTGTGCACATCTGCTAGTGATTTTGCTATTATATTACCCTGAGAAAGTAACAAATAAATAAATAAAACATACAGAGATCACTTGCTACCTTTGGAAAACAACTCTCAAATCTGCAACTTAGCCCATTCCTCAAAGTCATCTGATCAACACCATTCATGCTAGTTTGCTAAAACAAACACCAAGCTGAGTAAGAGTTACTAGAGAGTAACATACTTCCATACCTAACAGCTTGGGGTTTTTTTAAATATAAATGTTACTCAGTTTTTACACAGATGCAACTTTTTTTTCCCCCCTTCCCAGCTTTCATGGGACTCACGGAGTTGTACACGGACCAATTAAGAAGTTTCAGTATTGTCTTGTGATTCCTACTTATTTCTTCCCCAAAAATTTTGAACTATATGCACATCAATAAAAAGTAAAATGTTGGTTTCAAAGCACAGAAGTCATGCATTCAGAATATATGCATAGAAACCAAGCATGTGCACAGAAATTTCAATTTTCATGATTACTAAGCATGAACTTGTAGGTTTGGCTGAAATATATGAATATTGAAAAGCAGAATTTTTATTATTCAAGGTCAGACTGTTTTAAGCAATAAAAAAAGTTTTTGTGAATAAAATACAGGTTCTAAATATTCCCTTCCAGCTAACTGGAACACACTTATTACTGCTGTACAGTACTAGTTAGAGAAGTTAATTCCACAAGGGACTGACAGATTAAGCATAATTTTTAAAAGAAAATTAAAATGGAATCACTGCCCCAAAGACTGCATTTTCTAACAAAAGTTAGAGCACATGACTGGAGATGTTAAAATACATTCAAAGCAATACACAGCTAGTCAGCATCAGAAACGGAAATACTGACTAGAGTCGCTGAGTTTTTACCACTGATCTGTCCAACTGAAGCCTCTTCACATTGCCTTTTAGTAAAAATAACCTCTTTGAAGTCAGGCAAGCTAGATTTATTCCATGGAGGCAGCTAAGCATATTAACACTGCCCAGTGTGATATATATTCAGCTTTAGATAGCGATGTCTTGATAACAGCATTCATCCATAATGGCTGCATTGTCATACAATTGAGGTTACATACATTTCTGTCAGTAATCTCTTTGTCTGCATTTCATTATCAATGGCACTGGCCACTATTTCAATGTAACTAATTCTGTCCCAACTCTTTTGAAAACCATTCTTCTTGTACGTGCCAAAATTTATTTTCAGGATCATGTTCCAAAATTACTTTTCTACTTGCTAATTTGACTAACAATTAACTGCTTTGCTCTGTATAAATGCAGTCTCCAAAACACTTCTTATTCAAGTAAAGAACAACTACCATAAAAGTATGCTTTGTTTTTTACTTCTTGTATTGCCAAATTCCATGTATTCCTTTTTAAGTATAGGGTTCTCTGCAAGATTAAAACTAAAATCCATTAATCTATGCCTAAAGCTCATTACAGACATTCAAAAGCCTAATGGAAATTTTTAAGCCATCTGCCACAGTACACTTACCCACTCTGGAAATTATATCATGTTATTTGTCTAGTACCTTTACCATTTATATTTACATTCACACTTGAGTTTGTACATCCTAGACCATTACTACAAATTAGATCCTCTGTAAGTTAATTTTATATTGAGAAAGGAAAAAAATCTTTTTCTTGTTACTTTAAATCCATTTCCAAAAGCTCAGAAATTGCCCTTTAAACAAATTACTGACTTAAATGTCTATAAAACAGATCTTACCATTTGGTTTATAGTTGATATAGAAATATACTTTTCTGAAACATATAAAAAAGTAGTGAAAACCAGAATATAAAAAGTCTCAAGACAACTGAGTGATCTTTCAAGCTTTCTTCCAACATCTAGCATTCTCTGAAAACAGCTAGAGATGCTTTAACTGCTATTCTAGTATCAAGCAGAAGGGCAAGGCAAATCTATATGGTATAGAGAAGCACCTGTCTTAAGTCACAGTACAACCAAAACATGACTAATTTAATCCTTTATTTACGATTTTGTTATGCTTTCTTGTATCACAGATACTATTCCAGATGGTCTGCAAACACCGGTCAGTAAATCTCTCTAATAAATATAAATAGAGGTGTATAAAAATAGGGCTGGGGAGAGGTGGGGAGGGGAATGGGCACCCAGAACTATCACATTTTAGCAATCCATACATAGAGAAGAGCACCCAAAATGGTTTTGAAATGTGATAGATAGAATGTGGAACTAAATCCCATGCATATGGCAAAAAAATGGAGACACACATTTACATTCATATAAGCACCAGGATAATAACTTCAAACAAGCCAAATTATACATTGTAAAATACTACAAATCCCTGACTTACTGAATACACTCAGTTTCAGGGACTCCAACAGAAACAGGACAAAATTCAGTGGTATAAGAGTAGCAGCAAACTCTTTAAATCAGATTTTGGAATTATTTTAAGTCTCCACTGGTTTTCAGTTTCATAGCCTATATGTGTACAGTTGGAGAGAACATAAGTTTGTAACCAAATTATTCCATCCCTACTACCTTAGAATGAGATTTAACAATCTCATTGAGAAATTGTGCTAGAACAAGAAATAAAACAAATTCCTTCTTCAGGGAAAAAAATAAAAGCTGAAACTACAAAATTAATACTTCATCATTTTCTTGTCCAAGTGAAAGTGTTTGAATACACCTTTAAAATTGAAGTTGAATATACTGCAGTAGTCTTCTAAGCAGGTGGTGTAAAGCTGGTCACTTGGTATAAACAATGCATGTCTTGCTGGGGACCCTTGAAGGAGGGCCAAGAGATGGACCATTCCTAGCTTGTGCTGGAAATTCCTATCAAAGTGGAACAAAACACTATAAGAAGATACCAAGGATATTATGAGGAGTTCTTAATTGGATTTAAGAGTTCTTGGATTTGCGTATGTTGGAGAACATTCTGAGATACTTCAGTCAGGACTCTAACAAGAGAAGGAAGATTACAGTTACCCTTTCTGTGAACTACCCTCATTATAACGCTAAAACCCACAGATCCTAGCTAGAAAACCCCCTACCCAAATTAACTCCTTGACCTGTAAGAATGTGTACAGAATTTAAAAGAAGCTATATCTTTAAGGTAAAATAAGATAGAAACTAACCAATGTCAGTGAGTAGGCATTAACATGAGGCATAGCTAACGTTTTACTAAGTATCCATCAGAAATTTCAACTGCTGTGCTAGCTTTGTGAGGATACCCCCTAGCACAACTCTGTAATAATCTGTCATAAATCTGGATCTCGTCTCAGTGTGGATTACTGCACATCAGAGGAATGAATCGATTTTTCAGACAACAGTTTGATAACAGCACCAACACCAAAAAATTCATCCTTAAGGAAGCAGTTCATGATGTCCTCAGGAAGGCAAGTGGTTTCAATTCATATTTACTTTTTAAAAGTAAGATGTTGCTTGAAAACTTAAACAATTAATACATGTGCAAAGTCTACAAAGCATATGCGTTCAAATTTACTACCTACTGCTATTAATCCTAAAAGCTACTGTATCTCTGAATTACCTGGACTGTTGCTTAAAATTACTAGAATGAACTTTCCAATCATTTCCAATTCAGTTACAGGACTTGAATCTACAGTTTATGGCACTCCACCACAAGGAAAAGAAGACCACAGCCTAACTAAACTCTGGTCTTCTATTCTTATGATCAACATTTTAAAGACTGGTCTCTGTGGGGTTTTTTTACTAGATCAATGTAAATTAAACACAGTATATGCCCGCAGCCATTCCACAGCCAACATCTGCACTATACTCATTAAAAGCACCTGGTAGGTATCACTGTTGCATCTAGTATTCAGTTTCACCTATTTGTGAAAAGATAGCTACTACTTTGGCCCATTACAATGCTTCTTTAATGCATTTTAAATCTAAAAGTTCACAGGAAATAAGTGCCACTCATTTTAGAAGTACAACATGAACATATTTTATTTATGTCATCTTTGCCTTTCAGCAAGAAGTGAATAATCAGATCACACACATTTCACACATGCAGTAATTAATCCCATGGCTGGTTGCTGCAGAAGAAAGGAGGGGAGGAAGGGGACAGAGGAAAAAAAATTATTAAGAGCTCTTATATTTTATGAATGTCTCAAAAATAAAAACAAATGTGCCTAGGCTTTTTAANCTCTTAAGAGCCGTCAAGGTGGTAAACAGAGTTTTTAAATTAATATTTAATATAAGGCACTCTTTTTTCCCCCTCCCATGAAGAAACTTCCTTTTTTTAATACTATTTAATGAAGACTTTAGTTACAGTCTAGGTGTAACATTGCTATGATAAGGAGCAGATCACAAATAGTCTTTTCTTAAACAAAACCAGCTCATTTTCAGGTTTTGCTGGTTTTGGTTGGTTTGAGGTTTTGCTTGTTTTGTTGTTCTTGTTTAGGGTTGTTTGGGTTTTAATTAGATTTTTTCTTTTCTTTTTTCTTCAAATATACTCATTCTGACTCATATGAAGCTTCCTCATATAGCCAAGAAAAAACAAAGGAGTATAATTTATGTGTATCTGTCTTGTTTTATACCCAATGTATCAAAGAACACAAGTTCATATGAAGAAACAGGTTAAAATGGAGGAAAACCAGTATCACCTCAGTAGCTAGTCTTAAGGTACCTTCTATTTCTTGGACTAGATCTCCATGAAAGAGTATTATAAACTAACTATGAACAGCTGAAATAATGCTACATAAAGATTTTTTTTTTCAATGTTGACTCCATGTACATAATCCACAGAATGATACACAGCTGGAACACCCTGCTAACACACATATTAATGGAATATATCCTTTGTGCAACAGATGGCATTTGCTGTTTACTGTTCACAAGGAAAGGACTGCAATAGTTCATCCCCACACAAACAATTGGGTTCCATAATAGAGTTGAATATGTGAAAATTTCACCTCAGGCATTCCTGTTTTCCATTTATTACTCCTGTTAGCAGAGAAGAGTTTGAAAATACTACCCCTACGTTCTGTCCTGGTATCAGAAAGCAAATAAACTACATAGTTTTCAAAGTGTTAGGGGTTAAGTTTTGCTTAGGTTTACAGGAAGTGGGTAAGAGAAACTGGATAAGAACAAATCAAGAATGGTAGGATTTAGTTTTCTTATCTCAATTTTTAAATGCTTTAACTTTGCAACAATAGTTTAAAGTAACTAACCTAAAACTTCTAGACCTGCAGTGTGTCCGGCTGCTTTGAAAAGTGACACCTATGGCACATACTTATATGATGTAAACACCAAGCCACATCAGACTTCATCTCTGACAATCACTTTACCTTTGTGGAGGAACACATCTGCTGTAAGATCCCAGAAACACCATTATTCAGAAAGCAATGCAGTGGTAGTTAGTATACATCCAATTCTCATTAACAAAAAAGGTAACACTAAAAAGAAAGTTATTTCCATTTAAACAGTATGTCATTATCTTCATCCATACACCTGCTGCCTATTGGGATCATGTGCTATAGTACAGTTATATACAACTCTAAAAGGCCAAGTACAACCCCTGGTGGATCAGGACTTCCCAGTTTATGCTACAAACTCAGTATCTTGTTCTGACTTGCCAAAGCTAGTTTAAACCAGCCTTAAGAAGAGACCCTTTTTTGTTATTCCAAACAGTGAAAACATTATATATCACTTTCATTAGTTTGCATGAAACAGAGATACCAAATAGTTCACCCTTACATCAGCAACACATCAGTATCTCTTAACAGAAAATCATTTGGAAAAAACGTCAAATACTTAAAAAGTCAATTTTACAATTGGCATAATAAGCATACTAAGAACACAGATATTAGGAACAATTTCCCTTCTGCACTGTAGGTGTTTACCTTTGCAACTCCTGCCCTATGAGCGCCTTGTGACTCCATGTACACTAAGTATTTGTTGAACTCCCTGAATTCATCCATTGAAGGCCTAAAAGTCATGATTCTGCAGCTTGGGTTTGGAGGACTATCTGAGATGACAGCAGCCATTGTGGTTCACTTTCAATCCAGCTTAAAAAAAAAAAAAAAAAGAGAAAAAAAAAGTCAAGAAAAAGCAAAAATAATACACATGGAAGAGAATAATCTATAAAGCAAATTCTAAGATTCAACATACATGTTTCTAACAGGAAAAAACACCTTCTGCTAACATAAAAGACACAGAACATTTACTGTTGCTCCTGGCTCCCTTAGGAATGCTCGGCCCTCACCCAGCAGGAACACTACCATGACTGACATTTACACAGTCCAGTCCACCCCTCTGGTTCTATGGCACATGATCTCAAGTTAAACTTTAACATGATACTACCATAGTCTCACGTTGATCCATCTTCTGGTTGCTGCATTTCTCCTTCTAGAAATTTACATTACAGAGGTACAATCTATCAGTATTCTCACACTACAGAAAAAGAACATCTGGCTTTCCTAACTCTCACATCAGCAGTTTTAACAACAGGACTATATTACTCCTCATTCTCTGGAGCCTCTTCAACAGAAGCAAAGGATACAAGTCATACACATTAAGACAATCATCATTTGCTACTCACATATTTACACAGGACGGCAAAAACAAAGTTGCATCAATGTTTCATACCATGAAAGCACTCATGAAAGAGCTGACCTTCAGGCAAGTGACTGACTTATTTTAGCTTTAGGAAATGTTGCAATTTCTAACTACACATCACTCTTTGTCATGTATTGTTCACTAAATTCTTCCCTAATCCTACCAATCCATGGTAGAATAATAAACTCAAACACTAGCTTCTTAGTAAATTATATGCTTGGGTAAGCAAAATCATCTTACTCCTCATTTTCTCAATCTGCAAAACACATGCAATCATGTTTCATAATGCCACATTATCACCATAAATTCTGCTTGTGTGTCAGGCTATCACCCACTAATTTCATTAGTTTCATGACCTTTCTTGCTTGGTATTAATCTCTACACAAGAAAGCTGTATGTGTAAAATGGCTCCCACATTTGGAAAAGGATCCTACTGGTATTGCAATGTTTAGCCTGCTTTGTGTCCTTATTTTATCCTCACATTTTGTCTCCCCAGCTCACCCACCACATCATTCTTCATTCTTAACAATTAACTAGATTTTCTTTCCACACTTCCAGCTTCAGTAAGACCCTATTCCGCTCCTTACACTACTCTTCCATCTGTCAAGGGTTAGGGCTGAGTCAGCTACTAGATGAGTGACAAATGCTTGCCAGTAAGCTCTTCCAAGGGGAGTAGAAAGGGAATAAGGGAGAGATACTTATGGACTAGAAAACTAAAACTGCTTGTGCTGGTTTGAACTAATTGGAAAATCTGAGTGAGAAAATTAGACTATTGGCTGTGAGAGGAAAACACAGTATGTCACTTCACCCAGAGCTTTACTGAGAAAGAAAAAGAAAATTGTTTTAAGAATTGTAACCCAAATATAAATAACTCAGACTGTTTCAGGTCTCTCTGACTGTAGCTGCTCCTTGCATGGTTCCTTTGTCTCTGCCTTTTGTAGCTGATTCTCAATAATTCTACTAACTTCGTTCCTACTGCTAATCCCCCTGGCCAATCTACCTCCGCCTACCTGCTTCATCAACAGATGGTGAGATAAGATTGGGGAAGGGGGGGGAAAGGTGGTAGGGGGGGTTAGAAAACCCCTCTTAGGGATTTTGATCTCTAGGAGGGGTGTGGTGTTTCTGTATTACCTTTTCACTGTATATATCTGTAAATATCTGTTACACATTGTAAATATCTGCTTGTATATTGTGCATTGCTGTAAATATAAAGCTTCATTTATTAACTTCCAGCCAGTCTGAGTCTAGCCTGGGTTATTTCAAAAGGTGGGAGGGCAGTTAACTGCTAAACCAATACATATTTTTTAACTGGCTTACCCAACGTGGGGCTTGATGTCTAATTACATTTGTTTGATTGTTAATTAACCCTGGAAATTAAAAATGAAGCTGACTTGGCTGCTGTACTCAGTTATTCCTCTGTGACTCTATGGTTTTTGCATAGACAGCCTGTGGCAACAATTGGTACTCTTACATGGAATTGGGCGTGGAGAAAGTTTAAGAAGATGGTCTGAGATTATGGGGACTATTTTCTAAGTTATATGGGGTTAAATATAACTGAAATAGCTTCAAATGCTGTTTTTGATGCTTTTAATAAATCAGAAAATATTAGCAGTCAAATTAGCTATTCCACAGCACTTGTGAGAGTTATTCTGCCAAAATGCACTATGCCAGATCCTTGTGAAAACTACTATTCAAGGACCACGGTGATACATTTAACCTGTGTCATCATTTGCTTATTAATCATAATTTTAATATTAATTTCTCTCCTAAGCCTAAAAAATGTGGCTGTCACTTTAAAGAAGCAGATAGCTCGTGCCAGGAGAAGGAGATACAGAGAGACTGGAATGCAAACAGAGTCTGGTTGTACACCCAGACAATGTTTACATAAATGTCTCAAAATTGTTTATGTATATAAGGGTCAATGTTTCCAAGCAATCAGTACTGCAGCTGCAGAAAGTCTTTCTGCAGGTAGTTCGATTCCTCAGACAGCAATTTGTGATCCCAATGCTGATTCTAATATGCCAGCAGGTCAGGTTCCCCAAAATTCAGATCCATCACAAGCTCCATCTTCTGTTAAACTGACCCCTGCCAAAATGAAAGCTAAAGTTGGGTCAAAACATGGTTCAAAAGAGGATCTAGAGGCACAGGTACCTCTGATGTGCAGGAAGAAGCGCAGGATGAAGTGTAGGATGAAGCACAGGAAGAAGAGAAACTTAGCCTTAAAGATCTGACTGGTTTGCTTAGATCTAAATATGAGGACAATGTAAGATTAGTTAACAGGTCAGAGGATGGCTCTCTGAAAATTAGGAATGCTGTTAGAAGAGTTTTGTTTGGCCAGGTACCAACAGACCAGCAAGGAGAAGAGGAGGAGAAGGATGACATCCAAGGCTCTAATGATCCCCTTAGAGAGGTCAGGGAAGTTAGAAAGGAATATTCAGAGGACTCAGGAGAGCAAATCCTAATCTGGCTAGTGAGATGCCGTACTACTGGTACCACTGGTGTAGGGCAAATGCCCTACAGGTAGGAGACAAGTCTGCAAAGCACCTAGGCACACTTGCAAAGGAGAGTGGAGTGGACAAACACCTGGCAACCAATCTTGGTGTGGTTAGCTTGTGGACACGTCTTCTGTTGGCTGTGGGTATGAGGTACACCTCCCAAGATGACTTCCCAAGGGTAGCTAGGAAGTGGAACACAGTTGAGCAGGGAATTAAGCTTCTGAAGGAGTTTGCTGTGAAGAAAGTGCTTTATGGAGATCATGCCATACATGAGCCTGATATCATTCCTCTTGGGACAGGTCTCATGAAGAAAAGTATTAAGCTTGTTCCTTCCTCCTATGCTAACATCCTAGCTAGCAAGTTTCTATCAAAGGGTGATAATGGAAGGCTCACTGCTGGTGAGTTCCTTGATCAACTCAGGGAGATAGAGGACAGCTCATCACATACTACCCTAGTCTCTGCCATAAAAACTTTGAGTACAGATCTAAAAGATATGACTGCAGAGATTAAGGATGGTATTAAAGATAGCATGAAAGAATTGAAGGAGAAACTTAAAACCTCCATCTCCAATCTGGCAAAGGATATCATTTCTTCATCATCTGAATGGGAGCACATTTCTGCTATGAGGAACAGATGCCCACCTCCTGCAAGGCAACTCCAACCCAGGAGACAAATTCCACCTAGACACCAGCAATCACGGGCGTCACTCTGGATAATCCTGCGTGACCAATTTGGTGAGAACATGAACAAATGGGATGGTAAACCTACTTCAGTCCTTTCAAAGAGAGTCAGGGAACTGCAGAGTGGCAGAAACAGAGGCAGCAATGCCAGAAGAGTAGCTGTCACTTCTTCAGCTTACCAGAGCAATTGCAATTATTCTAATAATTGTAATTCCTCTCACAACAACAACAACCACTGTGTACACCCTACATGCCGTGTTCAGCATTAGGGGTGCACCTCCTCTAGCCAGGAGGAGGAAAGGGATAGTGGAGAAAACCAAATC
>VWZI01007383.1:0-84371 GCA_013396835.1 Psilopogon haemacephalus
GTTCTAAAAGGTGGGGGGGCAGGTCACTGCAAACCCACTACATACGGTATCAATAGCATTAATACATGTAGGAGTAAATATTAAGGCCCTCAAATGTTACAGCTGCTGAGAGCAAGGGTGCCTAATTGGCAAGGAGTAGCATTTTGTGTTCAGGAAGGTTACAAAGAGAAGGGAGGCAGGCTCTTTTCAGTTGTGCACAGGGACAGGACAGGACAGTTTGGCAATGGGCAGAAACTGAAACAGGGTCAATTCTCTCCAAGCACTTTTTTACCATTAAGGTGAGTGAGTACAAGTACAGGGTGCCCATAGAGACAGCAGAGTCCCCCATCTTGGAGATATTCAAATGCTGTCTAGACATGATCCTGGGCAAGCAACTTTAAGTGGATCTAATTCAGCAGGGGGACTGGAACAGACGACCTCTAGAGGTCCTTTCAAGCCTCAAGCATCCTATGATTCTGTGTGTCTAAATATGGATGAGTTTAAGGTGTGATGTGTGAGAGATCATTTTTAAGGAGCAATAACTCAGTGCTCATCTTTAGCTAATAAGTTTCTTGCAGTATCTTGACTGGTGGTAGGAAAAATCAGATTTCAATCATCTGCTGGTGTAAGGCAAACCATGCTCCCAACTGAGAGAAAAGCCAAGGTGATTCCATAAGGATGACTTCTCTCCAGATATGAGCTGAAGGTAAATCAGAGGGAGGGAATGTTTAGGATAAAGTACTGGTTACTGGTCCTGATTCAGTTCTACCACAGTGGGGCAGCTGGCTAAAAGAAGCTGGAGAAGGACTGTGGCCTTCCCTTGAAAGCTGCATTCAGCTACAGGGGAGCACAGTGAACTAGCATATTGCAAATGGGCCCACTATGGGTGCTGCTGAGATGACTCCTATGTAAGATGGAAAGCAACAATGATAGTTTTACATACTGATTTTACAATCCAAGAGAGCAAAGCAGACATATAAAAGCTGGCAACGCGAGTAAGCCAAGTACTTCTGCTTTGGAAGACCACATTTAAGTTACTCATGTACAGAAAAGTACTTTAGAAAAGAAATACGGAAGTTCAATGGAATAATTTTGTTTGAATGCAGACCGCTGATGACACCCAGATTCCTCAAAAAGCCTTTTCATGTAAGGTGGGCATTTACAGCTCAAGGGTTTGTATTTGAAGACTGACGAGACAGAGGATCAGGTGCTTTAGCTACAATGTTGGAATTATAAATATACCGTATTTTCTCATATAAGTGATTCCCAACCATTCTGTGAGGGGGAATATTCTGAATTGTTTCACATCAATGATTCGTGTGCTAAGTGGAGCGTAAAAATTAACAAAAATATCATAAACGCCACAGCTCTACTGCAGTGTAAAATGACGCACAGAATAAGTCAATCTTTACTCTAAAAACTGTAAAATAAAAATAAAAATTTTCACTGCTATTTTTGGCAGACATTTTCCTTATTTTCTGTATGACAGGATGGATGACAATTTCCATGTGAACCATTCAATAAATTTCAGGGAATTCAGGGAATTGCAGTTTTAGGTGGAGGTCTAATTCTGTGAGGAGAAACTCAGCTATTGAAATCACCATGGAGAGTTAGAAAGTTGTGTGCTTTTGGAGAAAAGTAAGAGAGAGACATGGGCTGAAGTTCATTATGGAAATTTAGGGATAACAAGGGGTATCATGAGTAGCAGAGATCTATGACTCATTTGAAATAAATTTTCACCAGTGTTCAATGATCTAGTTAAAGTTTTAGTACTGACTGAGGTGGACTGTTGGTCCTTGTCAAAGGCCGTGTCGAACATTATGCAAACAGGGTGAGATTCTGTCTAGATTATTACCTCCATTATGTAATATCCTAATATGTAGACTTCATTATTTCCAATAAAAAAGTGCCTATGAATTAAGTATGGAAACGTCCTCTATGATAACCTGTACACTGGAACATTGTATACCAGTAAGCACAGATTTACAACATTGTGGTTAGGAAGACCATACCATTTGTACAATGTTCTGCAGCAAATAAGTTTTAAAATAAGTTTTCTAAAATAATGGTCCTGGCAAAGGTAGGAAATACCGTCTGGTGAAAACCACATGTTCCTCAACTGTGGGCACTGTAGTGAAATTAATAATTAGTTATGTATTATGAATATTAATGTGGATATGATTTTTAAAAAATCTGGGAAGATTCTCTGAGATTCTTTGGATCTTCTGTTCACAGGAAGTAGTTGCCCAAAGGGTATTTATAAACACAGGTTAAACAGTTTAAACAATCAGAAGTTGGAAGATAGGAACATGAAAACAGGAAAAATTCTAAGTATGCTTATGAAGACTTAGAATTAACTCCAGCATATGTATTCATGATGCACTGGGTTAAAAATATGAAATATTCCAGGTACAGGGAAGGAGAAAAGAAAGGGCTTGCTCCTAAACTACCATTGCAAGCTGCAAACACATGACTGCCATGAGTGGAGCGCTGCTGCCAGCGGAGAGTGGCAGGAAAAAAGAGCCTGGCTTCTAAATCACCCCCATTAAATACATTATTTTGAGAATGAGACGGGCCAATAGGCACTAGCATCATTGTTTTGGCCAATGAATTCAAAGCTCTGTGCCTTATGTGACCACCTAGGCACATTGAGAGGCAGCACAAGACACCTGACTTGGTGGTGCTAAGTACATAGCCCTTAGGGCTTTGCTGGGGCCAAACCCTTCATTGCTTTGCTCAATCCATTAAACTCCTGGACCTGGAGGTAACGGAAGGAGGACAGCAAGGGTTAAAGTAGTCTGGCAGAATTTATGCCCTACCAGGACAGGCACATATTAATAAAAAAAAAAGAAACAGCATGTGAGTGTGTCTGATGTAAGTATAACCCAGTTCAATTATGAAAGAAAGTGGTTATTTTCAGAAATGTGATCATAGTGTTTCTGTTCTAGAAAAATGTCTTCAGCTATCCACAACTCTAAAGAATTACTCTGATGCAAAAGGTGCTTTGTCATTGTGGAAAAACAACATATCTTGTGTACTGTATGTTGTGACATTTTAATGATAAGGCCACACTAAACTGAAAAACACATTTCAATAGAAATGAGTAGGTGTTCAGCATACATACTTGGCCTGTATATTTTCTTTCTCTGAGGTAGCCTGGCATTTGAAAAGCTGAGTTCATTATTTATCCTGCCATGTCCTGGCATGGCAGGCTCAGGGGTACAGAATAGAGATGAGGAAAGAAATCCTTGAAAGTGCAGGAAATCCTCAAGTTCAAGTAATTCCTCCAGAAGTACTAAGCTTGCTCCAGGAGTCTGAATTCATAACACCTAACTTAAAAAACAGGTATTTTTTCCTGTGTTGGCAATGCCAGCTGCTCAAACGTGAGGTTGGTGGATGTTTCCCATCTGCATACAATTGCAGTAAAGCTATTTTGATGATGTGCAAGCTATAATGCCCCAGTTAATCAATACTGGTAGAAAGTGATTACCAAAACTTTAACTCTACATCTGTTCATCCATTTGTCTGTTAATGGACCATTATTTCTGGAATGTAAACTGTTCAACAGCTGTAGAACAGAGGTGAAATTTTGGCTAGATTTGCTTGTGAAACATTGCTTATCAGGAAGTCGCATTGTCAGTGCTACCAAATCCCACCCCTCCAATTTGTTCAAAAGCCCCTGAAATACAAGCACAGGATAATACCAAAGGATCCAATGGTATAAAGTGAAATCACAGATGATCAGTTACAGATAAATGTAACTTCAACAGACAGGTACAGCAGAATTTGAAAATGTGTAGACTTGCATAGCAGAATAGTGCAGCTGCCCATAGTTGATTACATTGCAGATATGTCTGGAGGGAGAATATGAACATGTGTAAGTATTTTTTGTTGTTGCTAAAAGGAAATGTACTTCTATTTTTCACACTTTGTCTGGTACTGTGCTTTTGAGGATTTAAAAAGAATTATATGCACCATTCTCTCTTCAATCACAGCACAGAAAATCTGTTTGACCTCATATGACCTCGTATGCTTTTTCCTCTACTTCTGCTGCCTCACACTGAATTTGCAGATTAGCTAAACCAAATGTCTTTACATGAGTGTATAGTAAAAATTCTGTAGTATTAAGGCTGCTTGATTGGAACTCTATTTTTGTTATATGGTTAAGCTAGTCACATAGACTGTGTGGCAGGTGCAGAGTGAACTTTGCTGCTCTGGAAGGGGTGCTCAGATGTTTTGTCCTTGAAACTAAGCTTTTTGTAGTACAGCATGAAGAGATAAGGGTACCTACAGTTAACCTGCAATTCTGTGGATGACTTTTGTCACAGAAAAGCTAGTGACCCAAGCAACTCCATGGCAGGGGGGCTGGAACTTGATGATCCTTGTGGTCCCTTCCAACCCTGATTCTATGGTTCTAACTGCCTATTAAAAGAATGTGCTAGTGATGTCCAGTGTTTTCTTCTTTAACTGGTAAAACACAGAGCTTTATTTTTATGTAGAATTGCCTTTGGAATGGATCTGAGGAACTAAAAAAGCTGTATTGAGATCATTGAGTGTGAGTCTAGATTTGGCCAAGTGAATCCACTCTGCAAGACTCACACTTAGTGCTTATGAAGGTGGAAAATCTCAACGGCAACTGAGATCATTTGCTGTGCTATCCTTGAAGTGGGGGTAGCAGGAGAAGATGTCGATTATGAATGCATCTCTGTTCTTAAAGCCCTGTCCAGGTCTTGCCTTCAGAGAAATCGTGAGCTGTTAAATGCAAGCTGCACATATTCCAGGCTGGGTTGTCCAAGATGAGGAGCTATGTGTGTTTCTACAGCTGCAGGTTGTTCTAACTTTTCTATGTTCAGACCTAGTACTCTGGTAGTACTGAAGACACTGTGATGTCAGAACCTGGAAAACAGGTACAGTTTCTGAGCTGTGCATATCAGGATATTTTGAATATTGTTTATGAATGTAGATATCTGTCCTGGTATGGACATAATTTCTGCCCAGAGTTGGTTCACTTCCTGGGGCTCCCTCCCCCCTCTGTGGTAAGGTCCAGAGCAGGGTCGCAGGGACAGACTGTGTGGTTCTGGAACCAGGAAGTCTTGGGCCACATGGAGAGGTCACGCGCACGAGATCTGTGCTGTCTCTTAGGGTGTCAGGACCCATCCCTGGGCGTGGGACTTTTGAACCAATTGGCCAGAAAATGGACGCTAAGTGCTTATTGGTCAGTTCCATGCTTTCCTAATGAGGTACTGAAGGGGGTGCAATGGCCTTTAGCTTCTCTTTCTCTCCACCACCACCATGAGGAACACACGCCTCCGCACCCCGTCCAGCAGTGGCCACCTGCTTTGCAGCGAGCAGCAGCAGCACAACTTATTGCAAAGGCAACAAAGGCAAACTTCTTTCTTTCCTCTTTATTCGGGATAAATCCTCCTTCTTTCCTCTATCTCGGGAAAAGCACTGTATCTAGCACGTGTTTCGTGGGTATTTCCAGGTGCGGTTAGGATTGCTTTTGTATTAGGCTCTCTGTTTCCTAAATTCTGACTGTTTAAACTGTTTAATTCTGTGTTTTAAGTGACTTCGTGTATTTATTCTTGACAACTGAACATCCAAAGAACCCCAGGGAACTATTCCCGGAACGCCCACAATTATTAATAGTAACTAAAATTAATAATCGCAACAATATCCATAATGTAGGGATACCTGAGTTTTGAGATAGCTAGATACATACTACTCAGCCTAAAAACAAAGGAAAGAGATAGAAGCAGTAAAAAAACATACCTGGGTACACAAATGCTAGGAAAGAAGCATTGAGATCAGTGCAAAACATCAGAACTCCTTGACCACTCAGTGGGGGACCCCCACTGAGCATACCTGCAAAGCCAGGATAAGGTTCAACTAGATCTTTGTAAATAAGAGGAAGGGTTTAGGTTTACTAGGGAGTTTACAGGAGAAAACAAATATCACAAAAAATTAAGATGGGCTTGTGGGAGTTACTGTGAGAATCTTATTGTAGCCAGAGAAAGGATGAAAGGCAGAAAAATGAGGGAGCCAAAGTGGGTGGGGGAAGAAGAAGCCTGAAGGCAGGGGAGAAGGGGAGGGGGTGTTGCTCTCTACATCAGTGATAAACTGGAGTCC
Source organism: Psilopogon haemacephalus (assembly GCA_013396835.1). Taxonomy (NCBI): domain Eukaryota; kingdom Metazoa; phylum Chordata; class Aves; order Piciformes; family Megalaimidae; genus Psilopogon; species Psilopogon haemacephalus. Next base: position 6,109 of record VWZI01007383.1, read on the forward strand.
ATGGAGCTCCACCTGGTGATGTGCAATGAAAAAACAGAGAGCTTATGGGTAAAGGTTAAAGGGAAGGCACAGGAAGGTGACATCATAGCAGGAGTCTGCTACAGACCTCCTGATCAGGAAGGTGAAGCAGATGAGGCCCTTTACAAATACATAGGAGAAGTTTCATACTTACCCTGGTCCTCATGGGGGACTTAACCAACCTGATGTCTGTTGGAAGGACAACACAGCAGAGCACCAGCAATCTAAGAGGCTCCTGGAGTGCACTGATGATAACTTTCTCCTCCGAGTGGTAGAGTAACCCACAAAAAAAGGTGCTATGCTGGACCTAGTCCTCACCAACAAGGAGGGGCTGGTGAGTGAGGTGAAGCTGAAGGATTGCCTTGGCTACAGTGACCATGAAATGGTAGAGTTTAAGATCCTCAAGGCATCAAGAAGGGTGCATAGAAAACTCACTGCTCTGGACTTCAGAAGAGAATACTTCAACCCCTTCACAGACCACCTTGGCAGGGTGCCAGGGAAGGAAGTGGGGCCCAGGAAAGCTGGTCAGTGTTCAAGGATCACCTCCTCCAGGCCCAGGAGCAATGCATCCCAAAAAAGAGGAAGGCAGGTAAGAACACCAGGAGGCCTGCATGGATGAATGGAGAGCATGAGTCCATGAGACCTGATGAAATCTACCCACTGGTCCTCAAGGAACTGGCAGATGAAGGTCCTGGCAGACTGGTGAAGTTCCTGCTGACTGGAAAAGGGCAAACATAACACCCATCTTCAAGAAAGGAAAAAGGATGAGCCTGGGAACTACAAACCAGTCAGTCTCACCTCTGTGCCTGGTGAGATCATGGAACAGATCCTCCTGAAGGCTCTGCTAAGGCAAATGGAAAACAAAGCAGAGGTGATTGATGGTAGCCAGCATGGCAAGGGCACTAAAGGCAAATCGTGCCTGACAAATTTGGTGGCTTTTTATGATGAAGTCACAGCAACAGTAGATAAGGGAAGGGCAACTGATGTCATCTACCTGGATCTGAGTAAGGCATTTGACTCTGTCCCATGACATCCTAGTCACCAAACTGGAAAAACACAGACTTGATGGGTGGACAACTCGCTGGATAAGNACAGGCTGGAGAGGTGGGCCCAGGCCAACCTTATGAAATTCAACAAGGCCAAGTATAAGGTCCTGCACCTGGGTCAGTGCAATCCCAAGCACAAATACAGGCTGGGTGGCAAATGGCTGGAGAGCAGCCCTGAGGAAAAGGACCTGGGGGTCTGGGCTGATGAAAAGCTCAGCATGAGCCTGCAGTGTGCACATGCAACCCGGACAGCAACTGTGTCCTGGGCTGTATCAAGAGCAACGTGGCCAGCAGGGCAAGGGAGGGGATTCTTCCCCTTTACTCTGCTCTCCTCAGACCCCAGTTGGAGTACTGTGTGCAGTTCTGGAGCTCTCAACAAAAGAAGGACGTGGAACTGCTGGAGAGAGTCCAGAGGAGGGCCACAAAGATGATCAGAGGGCTGGAGCACCTCTGCTATGAAGACAGGCTGAGAGAGTTGGGGCTCTTCAGCCTGGAGAAGGCTTATTGTAACCTTCCAATATCTGAAGGGGGCCTACAGAAAGGCTGGGTAGGGACTATTTGCAAGGTCTGGTAAGGACAGGACGAAGAGTAATGAGTTTAAATTGGAAGAGGGGAGGTTTAAACTGGATGTTAGGAAGAAGTTCTTTACAGTGAGGATGGTGAAACACTGGAACAAGTTGCCCAGGGAGGTTGTGGCTGCTCCCTCTCTGGAGGTGTTCAAGGCCAGGCTGGATGAGGCCTTGAGTGACCTGTTCTAGTGGGAGATGTTCCTGCCTATGGCAGAGGTTTGGAATTAGATGATATTTGAGGTCCCTTCCAACCTAAACCATTCTTTTTTATGATTCTGTAAGCCTGGGGAAATGGAGAGGAGGTAAGATAAAATGTATTTGTCACATTTAACAAGCTTCTGATCAACATGCCTGTCTAGCCATGCCACATGTCTGATCAATAGATATTTTGATCAAATCCTGAGTAACACTGCTTTGACTTGTGAAGTCTGGTACACCACACTGAGGTCAGGTTCTTGATGCTGTTCTAAGCTGATTTCTGTTTTCCTTGTTATAAGTTTTCAAGTGCTTCTGGAATATCAGTGTGTTAGCTGACTGCAGAAGTGACAATGCAGGCTTTAATCTGCACTGCTTCTTAGCCTTGCACTTTATGATGGAAGAGCCAAAGAAACAGCTGAACCTGGCAGAAAGACTCACTAAAGCCAAATAACTTAGCTAATACATTTTGTGACTAATGTGTTTCTCAGAAGTAGTAGGATTAAGTGGGCAAGACATTGTGCTTAGTGCCTGGTGGAATGAAGCTTATCTAAAATAAGAGGACCAGAGAATCTCTGCCTCAGTCCAGAAAGGAGATGGGTTCCATGGAAGACTTTGACTATCCTCAAGTAATCTTGCAATACAACAGTGACTTTTAGTCTCAAAGGTCAGAACTCAATCTTAGATAGGTGTCTAGGATTGGAATGCTCAAGAGACTCAATGTGTCTGAGAAAAAACTGTAACAAAGCCTTCTAATACTACTCTCATTTTAAACTTGGAATCGGTACAATAGAAGTCTAGAAGGAAAAGCAAAGAAAAGCAAATGCAGACCTGACCCTCAGATTGGAACTACTGTGTTTTGAGACCACTCCTAACTTTGAAGGCTTGAGTGAGTAGAACTTATCTGTGTACAAAGTTTTATAAACACAAGTGTTTATAGATGAGGTTTTGTTGTCTGATTGCCTTCACTGTAGATTCCTTCAGTGGTGAGATTCCTTCCCACTTTTCATTTTGGAGAAAGAGCTGACTCAAATCACCTTTTTTTCCTCCCTATTAAACCAGGCAAGGAATGTGGTTTCCAAGCGTCCTCTCCCCTGCCTGAATTTACCATGCAACAGCCTGAATTTGATAGCATTTGTATATTATGTCGCTTTAGATGGTAAGGAGTGCGAGTACCAAATGTGCTATGATGATTGTCTTGCAGACAGCGTATCATTAAGCAGACAGACAGGGGTTTCAATTTCCTTAATGTTTGCTGATGTTGTTTTTCTATGCGTATGTGCATTTGCATAAAATTCCTCTATTCAATTTCAGTTTTAATTTTCCTCATTTAGAAACTGCAGTGCTTTCAAAATTTACATTCATATCATGTTTTTCAGAAGTATTCTCAACCATATTCTTACAGAAGGTATAAGAGTTTTCCCTTTCATAGATGTTACGAAATCATTTGACAGTGATACTAAATGATGTTACTCACAATATTGAAATAGGAGGAACTATTGATTACTTTGAATGTGCAGAGACCTTACAAAAAAGTTTTGATAGATGAGAGCACAGAACAATCACCAACCCTATGAAATTTAACAACAACAAATACCAGAATCTGCATCAGGGACAGTGTAATCCTGAATTTATTTATAGACTGGAGTACAAGATGCTTGAGTGTAGCCCTGCAGAAAGGAATCTGGGAGTTTTAGTTGATGGTAGGCTCAGTATGAGTCAACAATATGACTGGGCAGCCAAAATGTCCAGCTATATCATGGGCTCTGTTAGGCACAGCATAGTTAACCTACTGAAAGAAGTTGTTGTCTCACTCAGCTCAACATTGGTGTGGCCTCACCTCGAGTGAGTTTTGGTATAAAAACTAATAAATACAAATTAAACAAATGCTGACTTTCAAAGCTGGCAAGAACTCAATATGAGGTAAGTGTGGCAGAGATGTTCTTGCTGCATTTGACCTTTGCCCTTTCAGGCAGCCATGTGACCTGGGAGGTGAGCATCAGTAGATCTTTAACAAGTCTCAGATCTGTCTGCATTTACAAGTTCAATGGAGAAAAACAATTCCTGTTATATGACAGGTACAACAATTGAAAGGGTATATTTCAGAATCTTGTCAGTAATAGAGAGAATGGTCTACTGTCTTTATTGTGTTAAAAAGAGAAATGTGAGAGTTGCAAGAGCATTACAAAGCTAAATGTATTTCTCTACAATGTAATTTGCCTGAGTTGTGGCTTATCCCCTTGTACATATGGCAGCTTTGGCACATTTTCTTGCCTTGCTTTATGCATTCTTATGGTGCCAGACTCTTTCCCTCCTCCCCTTCTTTCATTGTCATTAGATTGAGAGATTGTCTGCAGTCTCCAACAGTGCTGTGCCTGCGCTGCTGAGCACTGTCAGGATGGATGGAAGCTGTCAGGCTCTTTTGTGGCCCCCATCATTGCTTTCCCAGCATCTGGTTTAGTGGGGCTATTTTTCACTTCATATCTTTCTAACTGTGGAAAGACAAAGTGAGTAGTGGCCTTGTGCATGCTATATATGTCAAAGGCATGATAATGTGTGTTTTGTTCCTGAGGGCCACTAAGAGTGTTGCCATTAGACCGAAGGTGACATAGTTCACTTACCTCTCACTAGTGTTTTTCTGTGTGCTTTTGTTGTGAACTTCGTGTCTGCATGTCTGGCTGCAAGGTCTCCATGTGCACATATGGCTGAGGCTCGGCTTTTCCTAAGGGAAGAGACCCTGTAGTGGCTTCACACTGCAGATTCAGTTGCCATCTTTTTAAGCTCATGAAACCTAACATAGTGGTTATCTAATGTCTTTTACAACATTTGTGCCTTCTGCAAAAAGCAACTACATGAATGAGATCTTTAAAACGTATCTTTCTTGGAAGGATGAAGAAATATTTTACGATATTTGCTTTAAAACATCTTCAGAAGGAAATGTCACCTATGTGCTGTAGCACTATGCTGTTAGACAAATGTAAGCATCACAGTAAAATTCCTGTTAAACATCAAAACCTCAGAACTTTGAAAAGACTGAGTACAGAGTCAGGTTGCCAGCAAAATCAGCAACTTCCATGGATTTCAACTGAGGGAAATGGGAAACTTCTGTTGCGATGTGGTGGGTTAGGAACTTCACCCACCTACTATTGAAATTTACCATTCCAGCTCAGATGGCTTGGAAGTAAGATAAAGCTATATCTACAGGAAAGCAAAATTTACAAGCATATATACACGATATATTTACAACACTCTCCTGGACAAACAAAAGAAGCTCAAGAGGGGCTCAGAGCCATCCTTTCTATCTCCCTTCCTTCCCAGTCAGAAACCAAAACAACCACCAAAGCTTAGTTGTTAGCCAAGGTTAGTAGAAGACATCAGAGTTGAGAAAAGGGGGTGTGAAAGGGAGAAGCATTACAGAACAAGGTGGGACAAATTGTTTAAATTTTGGCTTTTTATCCCTTTCAGCAAACCAATGAATGATATAGACTTCATAATTATTTTCTTATTATAACCAATGGTCTAATTTCTCTCGTTAAAATATTCCCATTAGTCTCAAACCAGCACATGCAGCCACAGCACACTCCCTTCAGCCATGGTACATTGGTAGCTAGGCAACCAGGCAGAAGCACACCCTGATGCTTTCACTCTTTTGTTGCCTTCTGTGATGCTGAAACAGACTTAACCTAGAGCCTGCTTCTTCCTGAAACTAAAGTTTAGGATCTGGCCTAGTAATACAGCTGAAAAACATTTTGTCTTCTCACAGCTCAGCATGTGTTTTCTTTCTCTTTATTAAAACAAGTGGAGTGCTGCTGGCTGAATTGCTTCCGAATGAAAATAAAAATGAGCCTTTAGAAACCAAATTATAATCTATGAACATGTTGGTCCAGAGAGAAGGGAAAGAGCGAACATTAGTAGAGTACAGAAAGCTTCTTGAACAGCTGTCTTTGAAGAGATTCAAGTCAAAAGGACTGGAAAACTCTATGATGCTGTTTTAGGAAGAAAAGAATTCTTTCTTCTTTTTTCTGCCCTCTTGCGTATGTAAGTGGGGAAATTAAATAAGCCATCAACTTATCTTTTAGTTAAGTCAGTCAACTTTTTTGTACGCTGATGCACTGTTAGGAGAATCTTTGACTTCAATGTATATGGGTCATACATCTGAGAATGTGAAAAATAAGTTCACACCCACTACACAATAAATTATCCATGAAAGAAATATTCCAAGGAGATCTGTTCACAGTTTCTGCTTGAGGTTGTTTTTTTTTTTTTTCCTTCATTCTTTCCAAATTTAATATGCTGCCTAACAAAGACAATTCGTTTATACTCTGTTTGCTTCCTGAAAATTGTAGCTATGCATTGCATTGAGCTCTGTTTTTCTCATGTTTCCTGATGACTGAGGTAGTACTGAGTAAATTATAACTACTTGTGACTGGTCACTTTCGAACCTGCAAAAGTGGTTCAATGTGGAAAATGTGCTTCATGTGAAGAGTTCGTTTTGAAGAAACACAAGTTCAGATTGTTTTTTGTTGTGATAATTTTAGGGGATGGTTGCTCTGGTAAATGATGCATTCAAGGCAATGTTGAGAGACAGGTCCATGGAGAAGTCAGAATATTAGGAAGGTCCAGGGGAAGCTGATAATAAAAATAGTGTTATACATCCTTTAGAACACAGATTAAATTGTGAAAAAGAGAACTTCATAGCCTAGCCTGGTGACTTTTGGGAGAGCAGTGATGTTTCTGCACTTGTAACTCTTTTGAGAGCCTAGGGAGCAGCAGCTGTGAGGCAGAGGGAAGTAGTGGAGGATCTAATTATCCATCAGGGATCTCTCTGCCACTCGCCATCTTATATTTCTCTAAATTAGTTGGTGAAGTACAGCTCAAAATAGTCCAGATGCCTGATGCAGGAAGCATTGAGAGGTGATGGTGGGAAGTGAGAATGTGTGCATATGGTTTGGATGTTAGTAGAAGCTGCAGCAGCTGGTGTAATTTCTTAACAGAGTGTGTTGGTTTGAGCTAATTGGACAATTTGAATGAGAAATTAGACTATTGGCTGAGAGAGAGTTAAACACACTGTGCCACTTCCCCAAGTTTCACTGAGACAGAGAAAAAAAAAAAAAAAAATGTTCTCAAAACATCCAGATAGCCAGTCTGCTTGCAGAGGGCCAGTCTGCTTTGGGTCTGTGCTGGCTCCGGCAGCTTTTTTCCTTTGTCTCTTGGTCTTGGTGGCTGAATTCAAAGTAAAATCACTAAACCTACTAACCTTTTCTCCTACCATTAATCTCTCTGATCTTCAGCTTATCTGCAGCATCAAGAGGTGGTGAGATAAAGCTGGGAAACGGGGGAAAGGTGGTAGGGGGGTTTGGTTATCCTCTCTTGGAGATTTTGGTCTCCAGGAGGGGTGTGGTGTTTTTATTACCTTTTTTACTGTATATTTCTGTAAATATCTGTTATATCTTGTAAATATTTGCTTGTATATTTCCATTGCTGTAAATATAAAGCTTCATTTATTAACTTCCAGTGTGTTTTTCCGAGTTTTAGCCGGGGTTTAAAAAGGTGGGGGGGGTAGGTCACTGCAAACCCACTACACAGAGTATAAGCGTACAACTAGTATAAGAAGGAGGGACTTTTTTCTTGTCAAGGCCTCGTCTCCAAGTCAGAGAAGAAACTATCTTCATTTTGACATGCCACGTTTCTGAATGCGCAATATTGCAATGTTAACATCCATCAGGCTTTCCTTTAGCAAGATAGTTGGGTGTTTTTACACATTCTTTCAGTTCAAGCTGAAGATTTGTTTGAAGAAAGTTATCCCTGCCAGTGTCTGTGAACCTGTATGACTGCATGAGGAAACCTGGAGGGCTTAGGGTTTGGGGAGACAAATAAACACATCTCTTTTGAACTGCTATGAAGCGCATAGACACTGAATGGCACTAGCCAGGTATAGGCTACAGAGACTGCTCCTCAAATCATCTCTCAAAGGTGTTGACCACCTTTCGGCTCAAGAGCTTTGGATAGAATAGGACTCAATATGCAATATGCAGATGTTATTCTCTCAGCCGTTGCTTACATTTGGTTGGATAGGACTTTATCTGATACTGTATTTAGAATGTTACGCCCCTATGCATCTGCAAATGAGCTACAGGGACCTGAAGCTGGATTTGAAAGATTTCTACAGTGCATGTTTTGGGATGGTCAGGGAGAGATTCAAATTCTCCAGGAGACTGTATGATAGTATGATAACATCAGTCTATTATTTTCATAATGATATGAAGATTGGAATCAGAATGGCTGTCTTTGTCTAACGGCATACATTCATCTATGTCTATCTATAAGAGAATTTACCTCTTGAGATTTAAGTGGATACTTTTTTTTTTTTTTTCTTTTTTTTGGTGAAGGAAAGTCCTTGGTTGGTTGGTTGGTTGGTCTCTAGGGTTTTTTGTTTCTTTGTTTTGAGTTTTAGTTGTTTGTTGGGGTTTTTGTTTTGTTTTGTTTTTCCCCAGGATATAGCTGAGAAAGATCGTGCTTGGTATTTCTAGACACTATGTAATATGCGTATTTAAAAGAGGGTAGAAAGTAAAGTATACTTGGTTGTGGTGGATTCATCTTGCTTTCCACCAAGCAATCACCTACTGCATCCTTACTCGCTGCCCACAGCAGGATGAGAAAGAAAACTGAATGAGCAAAGGCAGAAAAGATCATGTGGGTCACGATAAAGGAAGTTGAACAAGTGAAAGAGGGTTGGAAAAAAACCCAAAACAAGTGGTGCAAAGGTAATAACCACTACGTTAGTCATGAGAAGAAAAGGAAGAGTTAAGACTAGTTTATATCTGAGACATATATAGTCTTTATATTACCATAAGGAAACTTCTAAATACAAAATATTACGGAAAAAAATTCTTATTAGTACTTTCTGTTGTAGATTTGTATAGTATTATTTAGTTTCTGCTCCAGTCTAACAATCATCTCACTTGCCACTAGATGTTGCTATTGCCGCACTCGTCTGCTGAGATGGCGTCAAGCAAGTTCAGGAAAAAACAGCAAGCTCTTTATGGTCTTTTGCGGTCACAGCTGCAATGTCATGCAAATTACACGATTTAGATACTGGGAGTCGAGATAGAAGTGATTAAGGAGTTTTTGCACTTAGCTTTCAATAAAGCGAATCTCGGTTTTGTTATGCAGCTCTCAGCCAAGAACAAACCCCTCGAGTTCACGTGCGGTGAGGAACACAAACCTATTTTATCTTAATCTGTATTAAAATTACTAAATTTTCTCTTAATTTTGGGCTAGAACCCGTTATTTACAGTATTTTCAACTTTAAGTGGTAAAAAAATAGTTAAATCTGCAAATGCTGAGGTTTATTTAAATGTACACTGGCATTTTTACCTTGGCTTTCACATTTATGAGATTTTAGGACTCTTGATGTTCATTAATGCCTGTGCACAAATATATACACTGGAAGCCTCTTTGTTCTTCTCATTTAATGATAAAGACATTTTACTTGCATTTACTTGCTCTGGCAATCAGGAAAGCCCTCCTATCAGCTAAAATGGAAAATAAAATTTAAGGGATAAAAAAAGCAAAGAAGCAGTGGTATAACAAGCCACTTCAGGGTACCATTTTCCCGTGTTCTATTTTCCTGCAGGGACTAGAAAGTAAAGTGAGGGTGAGTGGCTGAGAGACATTAGATGATCCTGTCTGTAGTGCCTTTGATTCAAGGCCAGATGCCTTTCTGAAATGAATATTCCATTCAGTGAGTTGTTAAGCTCAGTTATAGGTACCAAAACATGTGTAAGGAGTCTTCGCAAAGACCATTAGCTAATCTTACCAGGTTCTCTTCATAATCAGAGGAAACTGAATGAATCTAGTACAGAAAAAGTCTGCATTTATAGCCATCTGCAGGAGCCTACTTCCCTTTTTCTCCCTTGATTGTAGGAGGAGCATGAAGAGAAAGTAGCCTCAGCAGGGAAAAGCTGGCCTTTTGTCACATTCTGTGATAAGTACAAAATCAAATCACAAGGCTGTAATGGTCCTTCTTACCCTCAAAAGCAACAGTGTGCAGTTCATGAGCCGCTTATGCTTGAGTAGGATCTGTAGATGTTGAAGGATATTGCTGAATTTGCAGCAAGTGGTTTTGGAGAGTTGCCTCATAAGCTGCGGTCATTGTGTGGTGTTCCCTACCTGTGAGATGTGTGGCATGAAGGTGACTTTGCCAGGAGCTGCAGCCTGTGAGTAATGTGTTCTGAATGCTTGCTCACTTTCCAGACAAAGCGAGGTGTTACATCCTGCAGCAGCCAGGCACGACACAAATAGTGCAATGAGGCTGATGGAGCAGCCAGCAGTGACATGTGAGGCTGACTGATCTCTCTCTGCTGATTTCTACCCCACCACCGTAAAAATAAAACAGTTCAGAAAAATTATTTTCTTGTTTGACCACACCAGCAGTATTAGTTTCATGCTAAAAAGCAGCCTGAAGGAAGTGGTGGTATCTGTGAATTAATTATCCTTTTAAGTGAGTGAATTAAGTGGCTAACTGTGAACCCTCTACAGTTTTTACCAAGGAAATTTGAGTGTACTCTTGAATGTGGAACACTGCAATACCAGCCTAGATTGCCTCTCGTGCATGAATGCCTGCAAACTCTCCCACACTTCCTTCCCGTAGTGGACACACAACATCAACTTCATCTCAGTATCATCCACACTTGTGATTTCTGTTCTCTTACACCCTTTCCAACTCTGCTACTGTCTGTTGTGATCCTTTCTGTGTAAAGTCCACTGTAAATTGTCAGATATTCAGGGTATGGAGCTGTCACTTCATGTGCTTGTAAGTCACCTTGCCTGCCCACAGACGGCTGTGACTCAAGAGAAAGTATTTGGTTTCAGGATGTGGCTAGTCAGTGTGGGTAGGGCATATGTGGTGTGCCCCAAATCCTGCCTGTGCACGATAGCCTGGCTTACTATTGCAGGAATAAATCCTTAAATGTCTTGTACAGGCATTAGTGAGAAGAGCAGAGTTTAAGTCCTGAAGAACTTTGCACTCTAAATAAGGAGGTTTGGTTTGGTTGGTTGGTTGGTTGTTTTTTCCTTTGGTTATGGGGTTTTTTGTTTGTTTGGTTTGGATTTTTTGGGTTTTTTTCCCCTTAAAAAGAAAAAAAAAAGTTAAGTGCCTTTGATTTCCAGGATGAACCTGGAGGTGGGCAAGACAGTAAAGATGAAAACAGGGCTTGCCTGTGGACTGTTTTGTTCCCTGAGTCAGCAGATAGGATAGTCATGGTTGATATGTTACAGCTGCACAGCTAAATTTTTATTTAAGGTTAGTGGGTCAGAGAATTCCTGTCTCACTTAGAGTCAGTGGTAATTCTGCCCTTGTCTTCATTAAATCCAGGAATGGGACATTGGGTTGTCAGATCTCATTCCCTAAAGGCAGTGCTTCTGAATTAATTCATTACAGCAGGAAATGTTCAACCCGGAGGAAAGAAGGTCCCCAGGAGGCCTAATAGTGGCCTTCCAGTACCTGAAGGGGGCCTACAAGGATGGAGACAGAATGTTTACAAAGGCCTGTAATGATAGGAAGAGGGCAATGGCTTCAAAACGGAGAAGAGTAGGCTTAGACTGCATGTTAAGAACAGGTTCTTTACCATGAGGGTAGTGGAACACTGAAACAGGTTGCCTGGAGAGGTGCTTGGGGCCCCATGCCTGGAGGTAATCAAAATGAGGCTCGATAGGGATCTGGGCAACCTGATCCAGTTGAGGATATCCCTGCTTTAAAATTTCAGAATATATTTTTATTTCATTTACATAATTTTTCTTAGCCTGGTTCAAATAGCAGCAAAGGTCTGAAGTTATAATCCAGTATCTATGGAGCAAGTATTTAATAAAAAAAAAAATTAATTATTCTTAAAACTATAAGCTTCCATCAAAATTTTTAAACTTCTAAATGAGAAAAATCATAGTTCTACTAAAATTCAGAAGCAAAAATACTTGGTGTAAAATATGCCTGCTCTTCCTCTCTCTATTTGTTTTATTTGCATCTATATCCTTGAAAGCTAACATGGCATTCTGCAGAACTGGGATTGGCTCTTAGCCATCTTAGAGCATCCTCATCAGGTTTTCTTTGCATCATCACCTGTGGTTCATAATCAGATAGCAATTATCAGATAGCAATTTTTTAAAAAAACAACTTTTTTTCCCCCTGTTTTGACACAACAAAGATGAAATGTCAAACCTGAGTAGTCAGCAAGAAGAATATGTAGCTCAGTTCTTTACACTAGTCTGGGTGCACTGCTTAGAGAAGATAGTAAACCTGTCAGAGAGAGCAACATTGCTCTGCATTAAATGATACATTAAAATAAATTATTATGAAAGTGAACTATTGCTCAATTGGAAACCATTTAAATATTAACTTATCTTCATCAAAAAGGCAACTGTTAAAACTGGCCTGTTTACACCTGACCTTGTTTGTCAGGTCCCTGGAAAGAAAGCCCTAGCAGTTTCCTTCATAAAAGCAGGAGTTACTGAAGCTGCCATTAGGTGTAGCTATTGCGTTACTCCATGTCTGGATCACACAAAGAACATGCAACTGGTTATTTTCACAAGACAGCTAGTATAGAAGAATTATTACTCCATAATAATTTCCAGTTTGGCAGGGTCTTAGAAGGATGACAGAACTAACAGTAATTATTAGTCTTCCCTATAGCATGAAAAGAAAGTTTACCATAAATCCATTCTTGTAACTGATGCACATTTTAATCATTGAACTGCTTTTAAAAAAATGCATACAATACAGTTTGTGCCTGAGTTCGAAGTTGGCATACTTGAGGAGATGTGTCTTTCCCTAGTTTGAATAAATTTGGTTTTGAAATAACAATGATCTGGAGGAGTGAAAAAAAAAATCCACTTAAAGCTAATAAACCTCAAGAGTATGCAGAGATGTCTCATAAGCAGATTCTGTATGCCTAGCAGAACTTGTTGTTCTACTCCCACATGATTAGTCGTTCTCATGGGAATAAAGGCAGTGAAATAAATCGTACTCACTCCCTATCTCTCCTTACCCAGCATATGGGACTTGGAGATGTAAGCACTCAGCTGTTTTTTAGAAATGTTAGCAGAATAAGAAAAGTGAGAAAATCACAAGACTAGGCCAAAATAACACAATGACCACTGAATCTTCTCAGATTTCTTGAAGAGGTCATCACTGGACTTGTGCCTATGTATAGATTTCAAAAGCTGAATTTATGCCATTTAGCAAACTTCACCTGTATGATATACCTAACAGTAAAGACACCATTTTCAAGACAGGAGTATGAAGCAACAATAAAATAATTTGAAGAGTGGTAGAAATAAATACTCTTCAGAGCTTCTGAGATATAGATGTTCAAATGGCAGGGTGAAGGACATTTCCCTTCTTTCAATGGCCAGTCTGTTTCTTGCTCTTCCACTACAAGTGCAAGGTGAATACTGCTTCCTACGGAAAAGCCAGAAAAGTCACAGGCACTCTGATTTTCTTGTGGTCTACAGAAGGTAGAGCTTGCAAGGCAGAAAATGTGGTGGAATAAGTGGTGTCTGGGAGACACTTTATGGCTCTTTATTGTACTGTGTCTTCATGTGAAGCCATAGCTGTCCTCCAGCAGGAATATGGTCTCTGTAGCCACACTGCATGAATTCAAACACAGTTCTGGTTTTACCACTAACAGCTTAATTTTTCAAACCATATTTTTAACGTAATCTGAAGCTGACTTCTGAGTATCTTGACACTTCAGCTGACACAGCAGTTTTGTTACTAGAGTACTGTAAAATACCTGTAAGATAAAAACGATTAACCGTATTGCTTGAATTTGGTGTTTATTAAATATAGGAAATTCTAACCCTGACTTGCACTAAGACACACTGCAATCACATGTTTTCATGTACCTTCACAGTGTTGGTCTACAGATACTTCAGCACAAGTAACTGTAGAGTGTCAGGGAATGACCCACATCAGCATGCAGGGAGAGTTCAGATTCCAGGCTAGGAAGATTAAGAGGGAGTACAAACAACAGCGGAATATAGGAGGCTTTCAACAGTCAGTGACAGCCACAAATCTTGATCTTAACCAGGAGCAGTTTCACAGCCATTTTTAAATGGTCAATTAACAGCTATCAATCATTTATTTACAATCCAAGTTACCTAAAACATGTTAGTTCAGTGGAAATAACCACATTAGTTTTTTTTTTGTTTTTTTTTTTAGATAATCACCTCAAGTATCTCTAAGACCTGAAACCTACTAGTAGAGCAAAAGTTTATTAAAACTTTTATATTTGACCCAGAGAATTATAGGAAATATGGGTACAGACTTAAGAGCCCCAAAAGATTTCCAAAAAGTGAAAGAAGCACCTGAAAATATTAATTGTCATTGGACTTCAGAAGGCAAATTCTAAGATCCCATGCTCTCTATATAATTAATATTAATATTAATAACCAGAAAATATTTGGTATTCTTAAAAAGCAGAGTGTGGGTGAGAAGACTGGCAAATTAAACTTTATCCAGTTAACTAATTTGGAGAACAAATTTCCCTTTTTCTGCCCTCATTTTGGCTATCACAATGGGTCTGCTACCCATTTCAGCCTTTGATCTTTCCACAGACAGGTGTTAATCACATAAGACCTCAGCATGCTTCTGGTTTCCCACCCTCTGAAGAGACAGGGAGGGTCCCGCAGTGCCTTTGCATTCAACAAGAGCATCAAGTTAGCACAAATGAAAGGAGCAGGTCTTATTTATGCTCTTGTGACATTTTCAGTAGCCTCTGTGATTTCGCATTGTACCTTCAGACAAAACCTGCTTCCAGGACTCTGATGGTGATGACTTTTTTAGTTGTGTTGCATTAGAAAGGCATTATAGAATTGTGGCACAAGAAGTTATATTGGGGGATAAAGATGAAAGAAAGGAAAATAACAAAATGTCACTGTGGTGTTTGTAAGAACACAGGGCAACCTAAGAAATGCATTGAAGATAATGAGAATGAAAGCTGCAAAGAATTACTCGCAGTACTTAAACAAGTACTGCACTATGAGTGTTGGAGAATTATCGAAGACAAGTTTTCCTAAATCCTATGTAGCCATTCAAAAAATGGTTTCCAGGCAACCAGAACATGTAGATAGTCCCAGGTGTAAGAGTTACTATGAATGCTTGGTGACACAAAGAAGAAAAGAAAAATAAACCAGAGCTCAAGTCAGGCTGGAAGGTGGTTTCCCTCAAGCAGTGCCAGCACTGCAGCTCTTGAGGCAGACGGTGAAATGCTTTATGCTGATAAGGTCCACCAAAAGAAAGAAAAGGAAGGAAAGAATGCATAGGGAATATAAGAACCTAGAAAACAGATATTTTCTGTCATTCTTTCAGATCCCCCATTAAAACAAATAGGCAAGAACATGTATCCTGCTGGATCTAAATACCTTTGCTTTATGGAAGACTGACATTTGCAGTTCCTATGTAGAGCATGGTTCTGCGTACTCTGAGTATTGATAAACAAACCACAAAGCTCCTTATGTGATTCTTGTGGAGAAAATTTGGATATTCTTTTAAGCATCTATATATAAACTCAGAAGTAAGTCCTTTAGTTCACACACTGAAAGAGAGGTTGTGGAGTCTTCGTATTTGCAGATTTTCAAAACTTGCCTAGACACAGACCTGGGCATCTTGTGCCAGGTGACCTGAGCAGGGGGACTGGACCAGATGACCTTCCGAGGTCATCTCCCTAACTGTTCTGTGATTCTGTGAAATGTAGGAGAGTTAATGTCAACAAGTTTTGTGGTGAGAACAAAACTATTCTCTCCCTGTTTTACCCTGTTTTTCTAAGTATATGGGTCCCCTGACCTCTCTTTTTAAACTCACCAAGAGCAGCCCTGAACAGTAATCTGTAAGTCATGGACAATTAGAAGAACAACTAAGCTGATAAAGGGCCTTGAAGACAAGTCTTAGGAGGAACAGCTGAAGAAACTGGGGTTGTTTAGTCTTTAGAAGAGGAGCCTGAGAAGACCTCATTGTCCTCTACAACTACCTCAGGGTAGGTTGTAGTGAGATGGGGGTCAGCCTCTTCTCATATGCAGCAAGTGACAGGACAAGAGGAAATGGCCTCAGGTTGTGACAGGGAAGGTTCAGGTTGGATATGAAGAAAAATTTCATCACAGAAAGGGTTATTAAGCACTGGAACAGGCTGACCAGGAAGACACATGGATGTGGTACTTAAGGACTTAGTTTAGTAGTAGTGTCTTAGTAGTGGTGGGATTGCAAGCTGTAGGTGAGCAGTCGGACTTGATGATCTCAGAGGCCTCTTTAAGCCTCAACGGTTCTATGATTCTTTGACTAAAGCCTCATAAAAGCTGCGTTCAGCTGAATCCAGTGGCAATAGCTAATAACTTTTCTTTTCCTTGATGCATCAATCAAACTTTGTTCTCATGTTAAAATTGGCATTATCCATGCATATACTTATCTAAGTACATTTTCAGCTGTTTTTATTGTGGCAAAATTCTCCAGTCCAGTCTTTATGTTATATAAATCCTCACAATAAATAAAGTAAGTACTGTATGTCTCAGCACTGGTGCACTGAACATCGCCCACACAAATCTGACGACTACCTATTTTCTCACATTTGTAGGAATGAAATACTGCTTTGGCTTCTGCTCCTAAACCACTTTCGTTTAATATAGGAAAAGTAGTTACCAGGGAAAAGGACAGTCTGACATACAGCACATCAGCTATCTGATGGTTTATCTTAATTTCTTCATGAAGTGAGGCTAAAATGATTAAATGATGTTTTTAGCTTTTCCAACTGGTTTTATGGGAAACTGGGAAAATTGTGACAATTTCTTTTCTTTCTTTCTTTCTTTCTTTCTTTCTTTCTTTCTTTCTTTCTTTCTTTCTTTCTTTCCACAGTTTAGATCTGCTTAATCACCATGAGCATTTTACATTTCAGTTCTTATGGAAAGAGGTAGGAGCCAGAGGAAAATTACTTCCAGCCTCAGAGGAGCCATGTCTTTGTAAAATGCCTGGTAATTACATGGGCCACTGCAACACAGACTAAGGCCACTACATTATATATGAATGAAGAGGAACTTCTCTACAGTGTTCATTGTCTTGTGCTTTGCATGATGCCTTGTCAAATGTCTCAGGATATGTTCCTAACATGGAGACAATGTAGTTTTTCTTTAGTTAATGTTTTTCAGGAAAATGTAATTTTCAAAGCTTTTTATTAGTTAAGAGCCCTAGATAACTGGCACTTTATGGGTAACTTCCCCATGTCTACCTGTCTCAGAGCCCTAGGACTCTGAAACTGTTCTGCAAAATTAACATTTTACTCTTTTCTAATGCCTCAATAAGGAACTGCATTGGAACAGGTTCAGGAAGTTAAAATAATAGACATGTTTGATTTGTTAAGGAGGCAGATACCACAGATTTGGGATTACTGGTGGTAAATGTACTAACTGCAAGTATTTGAGCTCAAGTTAATAAATCCCAGACAATATCCAACAAAGTCAGAGGTACGGATCTTTGCAATAGCAGTAATATATAGTAGCAATAGTAATGGTAGCAAAAATTAAGCTATGTACTGGATGCACAATTCTTATCATAAGGCATCCCTGGCTTGGGTAGAGGAAAAGGAGCACAGCCTGTCAACCATCCTTGTCTCTGTCTTTCCCCCACAAAGAGGTGTTCCTCTCATGGTTCTTCATATCCTAACCCCAGCTGTCTCTGCCTTCTAGGTGATGTTTAGCAAGATTTGAGTGGAGAGTAACACAGTCGTATGTTTAGTAGGTAGTCTATTTATTTCATCATCATAATGAGTGGTGCCAATTTTAATATTAAAATTGCAGTTAATCAGGCAAGAGTCTTCTCTTAGACAGTATAGCCTTCAAAATCTGTTTTGAAGCTGCATGTTTTTCTTTTTTAACCTTGTTTCATTAACTTCAGCTGAAACACGGCATCTTTACAAGACACCCTCCTTTAGCCACTTGGCAGAGCGATTCCACAGGTCTTCATTTCCAGGGACAACATAAACATCTCTTGGTTATAAGCATCTAAGTGCACTGAATTAAAGTACATTCCTGTCCCACAGTGAACTACACAGTTATCCCACAATAATGAAAAAGAACAAAACCAACCCTACAACAAAACCCAAAAAACCTTAAAGAAAAACCCAGAATGTTTTAATGGAGTTATATTGACTGTCTTTGGATTAGTGAAACTATCCACAGGTGAAAAAGATTTCAGATCTTGCACAACGTGGTTGCAGTCAGTAAGAGGTGAGTGCATTCTAGGGAAAATCAGATCAAATTCTTCATCAACCAGGTTTCTTGCTGAAGTAATGTATTGCTTGTATCTTTCATGAAAAGAACAACATAGGGCACATGCACTATCAAACTGGTATCCAGAAGCCACCTTTTACCTGAAGAAATGGCAACATGATCAGCTTTGAGGCTTTCTTATGATTCCTGACACAGCAGCAGAATTTAACCTTAAGTAAATTACTGTTACAGAAAATCACAGAGTCACAGAACCAATTAGGTTGGAAAATAACTATAAATCATTAAATCCAACCATTAACCTAGCATTGCCAAGTCTACCACTAAACTATGTTCCTGAGCATCACACATATACATCATGTAAATCACTCCAGGAATGGTGACTGCACCATTTCTCTGAGCAGCGTGTTCCTATGCTTTACAACCCTTTCCATATTTTTTTTTTTTTAATGAGTATCATATCTAAACCTCTCTTGGTACAATTTGAGGCCATTTAATCTCATCTTATTTCTTGTTACTAGGAGAAGAGAACATGCATCTTTCTATGACTACCTTTAGGTAGTTGTAGAGAAATAACATCTCCCCTGAGCCTCCTTTTCTCCAGACAAAATAATTGCAATTCCTTCAGCTGCTACTCATAGCGCTTCTTTTCTAAACCCTTCATTATCTTCTTTAGACAGAGTCCAACATCTCAATGTTGTTCCTGTATTGAGGATCCCAAAACTGAATATAGCATTTGAGATGCAGCCTCACCAGCGCTGAGTATAGGGGGGCAAAATCACTTCCCTACTCCTGCTGGCTACACTATTCCTCACAGTCTTCTTGACCAGCTCGCACTCTACTGGCTCATATCCATCCAGTTATTGACCAACAATCCCAGGTCCTCTTCTGCAAGGCAACTTTCCAGTCTCTTTTCCCCAAGCCTGTGGCATTGCATAGAGTTGTTGTGACCAAGTGCAGGACTCAGCACTTGGCCTTGTTTAATCTTGTACAACTGACCTCAGGCCATCAATCCAGCCTGTCCAGATGCCTCTGTAGAACCTCTTTACCCTCAAGCAGATCAATACTGCCTAACTTGATGACTTCTGAAAATTTACTGAGGGAGCACTCGATCCCCGGACTCAGATCACTGATAAAGACACCAAACAATACTGACCACTTGGGGTACATGACCTTCAGCTGTATTTAACTCCATTCACCACCACTTTTTAGGCCTAGCCATCCAACCAGGTTTTAATCCACTAAAGAGTATATTCTGCAGCACTTTTTTTTACTTAAAAGTTTTCCTGTCAGTGGCCAAGAACCGTTTGAACAGCTAATGGAAAACATAAATCACATCCTTCTTTGATGTATCTGTAATGTGTATCTAGACAATGATTTAATTACCAAAAAAGCACTCTGAGCCTCTGATTCATCTCTAACTTGTTTTTCAAAGTCCTAGGGATACTCTTGAATAAATGAGTGTTGATCAGCTGTGATTTACATAGGCTGTTAACTTGTTAATGTAGTTTGAATTCCATCTCAATTTCCCAGTAGTTTCTCAGCTATGAGTAAGAAACTTCATACAACCACTTCAGCATATACAACTCTGATTCTGTCCAAAAGGCTTTTCTCCGTTCTGAGAGTAATGTACCATAGACATTTCACTAAAATGCTTCAGGAGCACCAAAGTGCCTGAGATGTTTACAAGGTATCCTGCTTCTGATACTTCACTGGTAGATTCTAAATTGGAGAGAATAATTTGGGAGGAAAGAAATTCTGAATGTCTTGAAGCAAGGTAGAAAAATATTTAGCTTTGCAAACCAAAAATTAATATAGTCCCTATTCGTCAACCTATCATACCAATTTTTTTATCAATGTAACGTCATAGACTATCTTGGAGTTAAACCAATGCATAGGTAAGACAAGGGAGATGAGAGCTGGGATCCTGTGAGTTTTGGAAAGCATGTTGGCACTGCATTGTCTAAACTGCAGTATTGAATTCAACATGTAACAGAAAAAGCACTCAGTTTAAACTGCTTAATCCCACACATTCATGATCTTTTCGCACTAAGGGTAATACTCTCATCAGGCATTTTGAGGAAGGAACATTTCAACTGAGGACAAATTTCAGAAAAAGTCTAGTTTCACTTAGGAGCAAATGGAGTTAATTCTGAGATGTTAAAGATTAAAATAGATTGAGAAGATGGTGGATTTTTTATTATTGTTATGCAAAAAAAAAAAAAAAATTAGGAAAACTAGTTGTTTTGAAGAAAACCAGGGAAGCTGGGAAAATAATAGCCAGAAAAATACACATGAGCAAAAAGCAGTCAGACTAGGGCGGATGGGGAAAAATACAAAACCCCTGCAACCCTAGCACACAGTTGGGTTTTTTCTTTCTATAAGTAACAACGGAAAACTAGGAACTGGACCAGAGGATGCAGATCCAGTGAAAGCTACAGATCTTTACAGTAATGAGAAACTTACAGACTGCCGAAGGGATCTGCCTAGTTACCACAGTTTGCTCTGACAAATCTGATTGCAGGGCAAACCCTGCATGTGGATATTCACAGAATCCAATCAGGACGATGGTGATATGCATTATAAAATTATTGCAGCAGGAACAGGAAAACTGTGGGCCTTGTGCTTAATGCCAGGCCAGTGTACGGGGGGCACTTTCTTCCTTTCAATTATACTATTCAAAGGTGTGTTGTTTCCCAAGACATTTGGAAAGAAGGTGTTTGTGGGTAGAAATAGTTCAGCATTAGAAGGAAGATCCCAATGAGAACCTATTTTTGTATGGGCAGATGGATTTGAAACTGCAGTTGGCTCGGTACTGTTCCTAATCTATAATAAGAAACTGTTGTTCTGTGTGATATCCTGGCCATATGCTAAAACCAGAGGATAATCTATTATGAAAGAGTGAAGAAAAGTTTACTCTTCTGAATTTGTTCATACACTCTGTAGCTCATGTTCATCAGACAAGGAATGCTCAGAGGATGGAAGCAGATATTCCTCTTGATTCCTGTCTTTATCATAAAGATGGCACATTCTCCATCTTTCCTGAAACATACTGTTTTCAAAACAGACAAGTTCAGAGGTTTTAAATAACTCTGTTTCTCAGGCCTCTACTTTGTTTTATGCCATGGAAGGGAGAGGGGGCAGAAAACACTTTTGTTAGATGTAAAATGTGCAGGTGACCATGGATAAATGAAAAAAAACATTGTGTTTTCTCTTGTGTTGGCTTGAGGTTAGTTGAATTATTTTAATGTAAGAAATTAGATCATTGGCTGTGAAAAGAAGATAATAGTGATGTCTGTATCACCCACTGTTTTTGCTGAGAGACATAGTCATAATGATAACAAAGTCTCTCACTTCTTTGGTCTGTGTGCCTGGCTGGGTCTTGCCTTAACTCCTTTGCTTGGAAATTTATGTAACTCAATCTAATAATTTCCTTCTAATCTCTTGTCAGCTCTGGCATCTCACTTCTGCTTATCTTCAAAATTAATCATGTAAACTTTCAACGAGGACTTATTTTGGTTGTTTCTGAGATAACAAGTGGTATAAAAAGTGAGTTGGTTGGGAACCCTCCTGGGCAGTCTCGCTGTTCAGGAGGGGTTTTGAATTTCTATATTACTTCTAACTTGCATGTAATTGTAAATATTTGTATATATATACTCATAAATTTTGCTGTGCTGTAAAAATAGCTTCATTTTAATTTCCAGCCGTCTGAATTAGCCTGGTAATTCCAAGTGTGTGTGTATGTGAACTCCTAACTACTACATTCTTATTTTGGTAAACAGTGTGGGGTTCGATGTTTTGCCAGTCCATCAGATCTTTTTGTATGTGCTGCCCTAGATAGCTATCTCTCTTTTGCCTACTCCTTCCTAAGGAATGGAATTTTGATTTCCAGCCTATTTTAACTTTGAAATATAGAATAAGGTCAATGAATGAGAGAGTATTGGTGCCTTTTTGCCACAAGCAAAAACGATTTGTAAGAGTCAAGGGAAAAGACTGAGGCGATGCACAATTAATTCATCCTTCAGGATAAGGAGCTACTACAATTTAGCAAGTAGGGAAAAAAAATTACAGGAAAACACCCTAGACTCAATCCTTCTTTGGAAGAGCCTACACAGAGCCTGGAAATCTGAACTGATGTATAAAAGTGGGTGTATAAATTACTGAAAGAAAGCAGTAATGTAAAGAGGCACTTGACAGAAACTCCTTATAGTCCTTCTGGTTTGTGGAGGTGACTACTTGTAGAAGAGAAATTGTGCATGCTCAGTCCCTCACTAGAACAGTCTGTAAATAAGTCCAGGAGATCACAAACTTGACTCCTATTGACTGCCTATGTACAAGAGTGGACACTGTCTCCCTGGCTAAGGACACTTGCAGAGCAGTGTGGTCAATGTGACATTGCAAGGAATCTGACAAAGCACCTCCATTTCTGTGCATTATCACTGCTTTCATATTTTTGTAGTTGCAGAATTTCAGAATGCTTACTGAGTTATTTCTAGAAGCTGCAGATGCCATAGTTGGTAGACAGTATGGTTAATATGTCTTTATATATATTTCTTTTTCTTGTTCAGTTCTGTCATGGCTGTTTTTATGGAGGGAAGACTGGATCCTTAAGAAGAGTGAGGAAATCTTAAATAGGATGAACTGCTACTCCCTTCATCAGATGTCTTCTCAGATTTCTGAATACTAATGCTAATCGTCCTTCTAAGCCAAACTATAAACTTTAAGAAAAGGTATGAATATTGCCAAGGCATGTCAGGAGGAACATAGAATTAGTTGAAATAGTTCCTTTGAGCTATAAAATCTGTACTTTTTGCTTCTGTCTTTCTGGTTGAACATCCATTTTTTTTAGTGATGTATTTGATGAAAGATACATTAAGCATCAGGAGTGCATGTATAATTCCAAATGATCTAGGACTTAGTAGAATTGTGTTATCGCACCAGTGTTATGAAATTCAAGTGAGACAACTGAATGTATGTCTTTCAGAAGGTGGGCAGCTTTAGAGGTAGATTGGCACATAGTCATCCTAATGAGATGCCTTTCTGGACTATTCTGTCCAGAAAGGCATCTCATTAGGATTTCTAAGCCTGCTGCAAGATAAGTGTTCGTCTGCACTCTGCAGGACAATGCTCTGCAGGTGTGTCACCATCAGTCCCAAAGGTAGAGGAGCTAGCACAGCGCTGACCATGAGCTAATTCACCCTATTTCTCAGGACAGCCTATTTGTTTAGGCAGCACATCTCACTGACAACGTTATCCTCCTTCCAGGCCAGTAGCTGACTCAAGAAACTCAGTGCCCTTCTCTAATTTTCAGGACATGTAAGTGCTCTGCAATTGCCAGTTTGGTTTGACCTTACCATGTTTTACTGAATCTCTTAGGAACATCAAACAGCATTTAGTCAAACAATTTTTTAAAAAGACAGATGTGTATCTTTGTCACAGACCTAATAATGGCCTGATTTTCTTGAGAAAATTTGTTTCTGACTTTCTAGGCATAACCATTTTCAGTGAAATAAATACTCAAATAATAACTATAATAATATCTGGTCTACCTTTCAGGCAGTTTGACTGTAATATGTTTTGTTCTTGCATATCAAATATGATTTTCATTTAGAAAAGCTGAGAAATACACCATATTTTAAATTAAATAATTTATACACACATAAGAATTAGCTATGACAGTGTATTACAAAGTTTGCCCCTATTTTGCCTAAGGTTCAGAGAAAGCTCTTAGATCTAGGAACAAAAAAAAAAAAAAAAAAAANTTTTTCCCCACATGTCTGCAAAATGGTTACTTAAACAACTAAAGCTTTCCGCTGTGATTTTACAGAAGTTGATCTGTTTTCCAGACCCATTCCTATCCTCCTCCTTGCCTGCCTGTTTCTCTAATACTTTGCTGAAAAAATATGCTGCAAGTGAGTCAAAGGACAAATTCAATTTTTGTGTTTTCATTTTCCTGTGGAAATGTGACATACAAATTTTTACATTAAGGTAAATATAATGTAATGTAAATGCAGTTCAACTACCTTCAGAAACAATGAAGAGCTAGCTAGCAAAAACTGTCCTGACTTTGCTTTTCAGTGAGGTAGCATGCCATTGCATGAAATTACTTGTTTGAAAAGGCTGTAAGAAAAAAAGGCTGAATATCTCTGCCCCTATCAGACTGCTGCGTCAGAGAAGGTCATGAGTGCCTTCTTGTTTCCAAATGAGACTCAAGGTATTGCGAGCAATCTTGTCTTGAAGGGCAAGAGCTTATTATGTTAAAACAAAGAGAAAACAAATAAAAATAAATGCTTTAAGGTGGGGGTGAGGGTGCAGGGGAGTGGTAGTGTGAGCAGAAAAAGGTGTGTGATTCATTAATTCTGAAAAAGTAGAACCAAGTTAAAGCCCAGTAGGTATGATCTGCCATTGGAATGGGCTGCCCAGAGAGGTGGTGGAGTCGCCATCCCTGGAGGTGTTAAAGAAAAGACTTGATGGAGCACTTAGTGCCGTTGGATAGGGCTGGGTGATAGGTTGGACTGGATGATCTTGGAGGTCTCTTCCAACCTGGCTGATTCTATTCTATTCTATTCAACCTTGAGTCAACTGCCTACAGCTCTGAAATAACAAGAAGGGCTCTTTGATATGATGCCATATATAATTGATTAGATACAACTAAGAAAGATGTAATACAATCTAGAAGTTATCCTAAATCTACATTTATAAGTCATCCTAAATTGAGGAAAGATAAAATTGGCTGATGGCCTATTTATGGTAGAGAGAGTAAGGAACACATCATAAGACTGTGCAGAAATGGAAGAAGCACTTAAGAAACAAAAGCCTGGAAGGGATGAATTAGAACAAAATCCATAGATAAAAAAGTGATAGTCTGACTTCTGTGTTACCATTTTGGGTATGAAACCATAATCTCCTTGTATGAGCTGTTCTTGATCACACCTATCAGGTTTTTGATGGCAGCCTATCAGTCTCTTGCAAGAGCACAGTAGTGTTTTGAGACTGTAACTTGAATGCTTATGGAAATGGATAAAAGATAAGTTGACATCAAAGCAGACCTTATCATTCTGACAGAGGAAAAGTCCTGGGATTAGAGGAGGTGAAAGTTACATGTAGAAAGGCTTCCACCCTGGAGGATGAAAAAAAATATTATTTATATTCCATAGAAGAAGTATTGCTTGTGGTAATCATACCAGAATGGGAAGTCAGATACATAAAAGACACCTCTAATGACAACAACCAATTGATAAATGTTTTTAATTTAGATGAAATTATTTTGAGGCATTGCCCTCACACAGACATCCAGATACCTGAAATATTGAATATTTCTGCAAAAAAACTGTTTATCTTTTTCACAGATGAAAGAGAAGTCATATACAATAACTTGACAATAATTTTAATCATGTGGTCATGTTATTATGAAAAGAGAAACCTATGTGTTGATTGCCAGAAAAGCAATCATTTTTATGACACTAAGTCAAGGATGCTCATGAAACCAGGATGATCTTGGGAGATGGTGGTAGTGAGAACATAATAAAAGCAACCATAAATTCACTAGTCTGACTGCAGGATAGAAGCTATTATTCATTTATTAGTCTTACCCAGAGAGGACTAAAGTGCTGTAGAAAATGATGAGGTTAGATTTACTGATCAAAAATATGAAAGAGTATATTCAAACAAAACAGTTAAGTCAATACAGTGTTTTCTCAACATTTTAAATTACTTTTCTGCACCTGAAGCAGTATTTGCTTATTTACATAGCTAAAAATGCCAGCATAGATGAGGCAAGGTGTCGCTTTAAACCCACTCTCCTTACTGTAAATCCTTAGGGTTAGAAGCCAATACGCTTAATTAAATGGGGTATGATCTCTCTTTCCTAATTTTACCATCTAAACTGTGTTTCTATGATGGGAGCTACTTCCAGAACCAAGTATACCTCTACAGCATTTGAAAATGTCCATCAAATGTAGAGAGGAGGGGAGAGAAGCATGGGAAATGTTAAATTGCATGAGTTTTTTGTAGGTTTGGTGGTGGTGGGTTTTTTGGGTTTGTTGGGGTTTACTTTTTGTTTTTTTGAGGGGGTGTATGGGTGGATTTCTTTGTTGTTTTGTTTTCAATGGAAACTTCTATTCCCTATTAAAACATTCCTTCCTCAACTCTCTCCTCTTTATAATGTATGATTTTTTTCTAAAATAATATTACCTTTTGTTTTTTTTGCATTGATATCCTCAAAGGTACTTAAGAGAACCTGAACTACTTTCTGAAAGGAGGCTGGTAAAATCTCAGGCATAATCCACAGAATGGGAGTGAACAAGATATTGAAATAATTCATTTAAAATTAGTCTGGTAATGAACTGTGTGAGAGCTGGATTTTTTTTTCCTAATGATGTGAGAGGAAGAGAAAGATCTCTTTAGAAGAAATGTAGTAAAAATAATATTAAAAAAATATAAAATTATATCAAAATAATACTAAAGATGGAAACATTGGTTGAACTACTTAATCAGTGTGCTGGTTTGAACTAATTGGAGGATTTGAATGAGAATTAGACTATAGGCTGAGAAAGGGAAACATTCCAATGTGTCCTTCACTCCTTTGTTTACTGAAATGTTACAAAGTTAGAATCAAAACAAAGATAGGCAGACCACTTTGCGCAGTAGCTGCTGCTGCATCTCTCCCCCTGCCTTCTTAGCTGGATCTGAATAACTTCTAACTACTTTCCTGTTGCTAATTCCCCTGGCCAATCTACTTTCACTTATCTGGCACGTAAGACAGATAGTGAGATGAGATCGGGAAGTGGAGGAAGGTGGTAGGGTGCTTGGAAAACCCCTCTTAGGGACCCTGATCTCTGGGAGGAGTGTGATGTTTCTGTATTACCTTGTTACTGTATATATCTGTAAATATCTGTTACATATTGTAAATATCTGCTTGTATTGTGCAAAGCTGTAAATATAAATCCTCATTTCCTTAACTTCCAGCTGACTTAGTTCTAGCCTGGGTTATTTCAAAGTGTAGGGGGGAAGGGATGTGTAACTGCTGAACCACCACAGTCAGCCATGCTATATACTGCACCAAGGAGAAAGAAATGCAGGCAGATATGCTCCTACTCTTGCTTCTTGTCATTAGAGCTTAATCTCAAGTCTTCCATTGTCTCATGTATCTACTTGCTGGGAAGGTAGTGTCTCAGCAGGTGTACTTGTAGGTCTTCTAGAGTAATTCATTATATGTCTCATTTCACTTGTCCACAGCTTCTCATCAAATACCTCTGAAAACCTTCACACTGGACTGCTGTCCTGGGGGCAAACACATATTTACAGGCTCAATAAACTGTAGCTGCAGACCGCATGGGCACACAGGCACAGACGCTCTGCCTCTTCTGCCAACACATTCACAGCTGAGTTCTACTGTTTTAAAATAATATTGTTTCAGCCTTCTGGAGGACACCTGCTGAGGTTTTCCATGAGGGTCATCATGTCCTTCCCCCACCAAGTAAAGATGAGTTATTATGAACGCAGTGTACATAGGTACACTACTATGTATGTGGGAAGAGACAACAGGAATATGCATTTAAAAGGAAAGACAGAAGATAGGAGTGCCACTGCAGCAAGGAAGTTTTCTGACATGAGTGAAAGCAAACAATGATAGGCATATGTGGAAACTATCCTCGAACTGCAATCACCTAATGCAAGTAGGCTGTATTTCTGTCTGTACCTGTAGTGCTGTATTGTATGCTCAGAGGTAGATTGTTTTCCCAGAGAGTCAAAACCACATTGCAATGATGTCATTTATAGCTGCCAGGACAAAGACAAAAAAAAAGACAAAAAAAAAAAAAAAATCCAGCTGTTCTTCCCAACATTTTTTTTACCTCCCAGGTAAAAGCTATAGTCTGTATACAAGCTCTAAAGGATATTTCTGTATTAAAAAGATTTCATGAATGAGCTAAGAGAGTTCCAGTGGATCTGAGACGTTTTCTGTGGATGAGAAAGCAGAGCTTCATGCGGTTTTGGCATGGATGGGGAATTTGCTTAGTGGTGCTCCTGCTTTACTGACCAATAGCATACCTCTCAGAAGGAGGCCAGGCTAATGAAAATAGAGGTTGCCCTTAATTAACAGAAATCTACGAGGTTGCCCTAGCTTGGAAAAGTCAGGGCAAAATGTATGTCACGTCAGGAGTGGAGAGAATTTATGACAACACAGCAAAATATCAGTGGTGATACCTTTATTATTTGAGACTTTTGGAGTAACTTTCTTTGATCATAAGGGGGCTACAGGAAGGCTGGGAAAGGACTATTTACAAGGTCTTGTAATGACAGAATGAAGAGTAATGGGTTTAAACTGGAAGAGGGGAGATTTAGACTAGATGTTAGAAAGAAGTGGGGTTGCCCAGGGAGGTTGTGGATGCTCCTTCCATGGAGATGTTCAAAGCTAGGTTGGATGAGGCCTTGAGTGACCTGTTTTAGTGGGAAGTGTTCCTGCCTATGGCAGGGGATTGGAACTGGATGATCTTCGTGGTCCCTTCCAACTTAAATCCTTCTATGATTCTATAAAACTATGAAGGGTGTTGAAGAACTTAGCTGAGATGACAATGTAGATATATTATTTTCAAGTCTGCAACAAAAAATAACAGTGTACAGAATGTTGAATGTTCTGAAGAGCTTGTAAAGTGTTTATGGACAGCTTCACATAGCAGTGTGGTTTAAATTTTCTGGAAAATGTTGAATTGTATCACAAAAAGGTCTCTGGTCTATTTTGCCAAATAATTTTAAAACATCCTGGAAGTTACATTGGAACTGATATATGTTAAAAGCTTTTATGTAAAATATATATTTGCTAAAAAAACCCCATGAATCACCAGGGTTAAATCTGTAAACAGTCTATGAAAGAAAAGAAATATTTAAACATTAGTCACCATAGATTGTTTTTCCTAAGCATATACTCTTAATAACACCATAGAGACCTGCTGCTAACTGGATCTTAAGATGACATTGGATACTTCATGAAAGAAAAGTAAAAATATCTTATTCAGTAAATGCAAAAAGAAGCACAATGCATAAAAGAAAAAATACATTATTGTGAATATATGCAGCATTCCGTATCTTTTTATTATGAAAATATGAAAAATAAGACCAAAAATAGTATGAAATATGCAACTACATCCATAAATAATTTTATTTTTATATTGCCTAAATATTGCTAAAATAAACTATTATTAAGAGGAAGAGTTCATAGGAAAAAAAAGCAGTATAAAGGATGAGGAAATGTTTGGTTTTCCTTTGAAATGGAAAATGCTTATTCAAATTACTTCATCATCATAGAGAAGCAACAGAAATTAAACTCAGCACTTGCACAATACAATTCAAGTAAGAAGCAAGCATTGTTCAAAATCACCTCTCATTTCTAATGAAGACCAGGCAAATTGCAGCATTTCCTTACTAGGAGGTACATTTTTTTATCACCAACCATCCTTGCTGTCAAGACACATTGTGATTTGTCCAGTCTCTTGGTTAAAAACAATGTTGTTAGGAATCATAGATAATACATTAGATTCAACTCGTTTGTATCACCCTTCTGGCTTTGAATGCTGCAGATTTTTAACCTATACTTTAGCCACTGAACCCTCTTATTTAAGTTTAGTATGTTAATAATTATTTATTTCTCATCTTAGAGTTTTTGTTCTGGGTTCTGGCGCGGGCAGCTTACTGTGGTGGGTGGGAATTGTCATCTGTCTTCCATCCCCTCAGAGGAGAAGAGGACTTTGATGTTGTGTCCACTCAGCTGGAGGGGAGAAGGCTGGAGTCCAGCTTCAGGACAAGAGAGTAAAAGGCACAAAACCTACAAAATGCAACTCGGCAAAAGGAGGGATAGTGGCAAGTGCAGAACAACAGGTGCACAGTCAGTAGAGCATGGGCTTTCCATCACTGGGTCATTCTGATAGCCTCAACCATCTGCTTCTATGGCAATCATCTACTATACCCGAAACATTTCCTAACTACAGGAAGCAACTTCAGAAATAGAACATTAACCCACCAAGAGCAAGAATTGATTACATTTTTATCAAAGACAATTTTTTTAGGACTTGCTTATTCTTTGTTCTATGTGTATTGACCCTTCTGATTGCTACATTTTCTTTTTGATATCAACAATGACTACATTATTCATTATATCCTGGATCCTTCCATGATGTCTAGCATTACTTATATATCCCACTAAAGAGGTGTGCCACAAATTTAATGTCAAGCGTTCTGTAACTATTGCCATGTATAAATCATATCTAATCATGGGAACAGTTTTCCTTCCTCCTCACAGCAGTATAACACTTCTATTAGGGAATGTAAATCTAGATGACACCGGACCTTGATCTCCCATCCTACAGGTGTTCTTATACCACTGATGCTCTTACTTTTATGGGATATGTCAGAATTCTCTTTATTTTATTTTTTTTTTTTTATTTGAGGCTGATTCAGTATTCACTGGGCAAGTGACAGTCTGATTTTACAACTCATTCCCAGGGCAGCCAGACCTTTTGAACCTGTGCCATGTACTCAAATCCTTGTCTAGCAGACAACTAGGTAGTAATCTTCTGTTCTGTTTTAGTGTGTCTTCCCTGACACAGGATTGTTCTGCTTTCAGCTTTTGATTATACACTACCCCCTCAAAATCCTGGGATTTCCCATTTCCAAATTTGAATCTGCACCTTTACAGGAAAGCACAGATGCTGCCTGACAGGTGAATTCTTGTAGCTACTCATGAGGCCAATCTGTCCAGTGTAGAAGAAAATTGCCACACGGTAGCTCACTGCCACCTGAGACAGCATCTTCTTGTGCTTGCTCATTTCCACATATGTGGTTTCAGAAGCCTCACTTTGAGGCCTTAATGCCAAAATCTGTGCCCTCCAGTGAAAATGCATGCTCTTGATAAGAGGATAGAATGAAATAATTTATTTGCTAACAAAACAAAAGAAGCAAAAGCCAGAAAGCCCAAGTCTTCTCACATTTGTTTGACTACAGTTTAGTGGGATGCATAGCAATGCTGCAATGCCACTGTTGAGACTGTGAAAATATAAACCTGTCATGCAGCTCCAATTTTAGCAAAGAGATCTTATAGCAACTTAGCACCTGCCAAGTCACAGTATCAGCCTCAGTGTGATCAGCACCACCTGTTTTAAATAGTCAATAGGGAGCCCCATGCAATTTTGCTAGCAATTTTATGCTGAATTACTCATAAGCTAAGCTCCAAAGAATGGTGAGGCCTCATGTGAAAGTGTGATTAAGTTAGTTTTGGAGTGGTAGTAATTCTTCTCCCAAATGTTTTTTGTTGGTTTTTTTTACTAAATCTGTATTCAATTCAACGTTCTTGCTGATCATTGTGTGATTTTATTGCACACCATGGCAACCTAAGAAAACTCTGTGGATGGCAAAGGTCATTCTGGTGGGGGCACTATGATGATCCAAGTGTCAGGGCTATTGGAAGCATGACACCCTAGTTCTGCTGGATATATTTGTATTTCTTGCTATTCTCTGGATAGAATCTTTCCTTTACTGTTTCAAACGGAAGATCTATTTTCCATTACTTTGCTTAGCAATTGCTTTATTCAATATCATTGAACAAAGGGTCTTCCAAAGACAATAAACACTTTCATCTCCTATACAGACTTGAGCTCACTCTGACAGACAGAAGATTTTTTTAAGATAGTGGAGACCACACTCCTTCTTGAGGATGACCTTTCACTGCAGGGTTTTGGTGATAGGCTGACGGCATCATGTAGTAAAGACAACAGGTCTGCTGCTGCTGGTCTGTCACTTCATAACCTAAGACATTAAATTAGGAGGTTGCCTGCCCAGAATTAAAACTGTTTGTCATGATTTTGTAGAACTGCTGAAATCTACAAACAATTCCTATACTTAGATATTTGCATTGTTGCAAGAAAATTCTGGTTTTGTAAGTGCCCTTTGTCCAAAAAAAAAGGTCTCAATATACAGCATTTAAAAATTAGTATTAAAGGTGAGACTGTAGGATAACAGCAATAATAAGAATAAATATCAGGTAAGAAACAGATGGGACAAGATGCTGTCAAGCTTTGTGAAGCAGTAGATAGTGCCTTGTGCAAAACCAGGATTCACTAAGAGCAGAAAGGCAGGGTCTGCTGGTGAGCTAAGATGATATTTAAGGTTTAATAAAGGCAAACCCAAGGTTTTAAAATCACAGTGATCTTCTTTCCTGAAAAAAAGCCATAGGTTTTGTGCTCTTCCTTTCTTGCACTTTCTTCAAAAGAAAGTGTCATGCATTATTCTATGGCCCTTCCTTATTGCTTGAAGGGTCTCCCTATCATCTTGGCAAGATGTTAACTATCAAATCCTTCCTATTTTGGATATGAAATCTTTCAATCTAGATATTTCTCAATTTATATGAGTTAATACCCAATATATGTTTTAAGTCTGCTAAAATGTCTGTCATTGAATATTTTCTCAAATCTTGTCTTTTCCTGCTGTTTTATATTACCATGATTTTATCTCCCTGACAACTCTAAGGCCTCTCTGCCAAGTCATCTTAGATACATAAAAGATGATTGACAGGCTTGCCTCTTTAAATTCTTGTAAAGAATTTGAGGGAGCAGGTGATATGATAATTAAATTCCCTAATTTCAAGTTCCTCTTTATTTTTTGTGGAGTAATATATCTTGAAAGATGGACAAAGCTGGAAGGATGCAGCTGTTAATGACAGGATCATCAGCAGTGGGGAATGAAGTTTTAATGCCTCACTGATGACAAAACTCCCAAGGTTTCTAAAAGTCACTTCTCCTGAGAGCTTAAAAACATCCAAGGTTGATAAGCCATCTTTGGCTAGCCCTGTTGGAAAAAAACCCAACCAACCAAACATGCCAAAAGCCAAAACAAAAGCAAACAAAAAAACCCCCAGAAACTAGAAAATTCTTTTTTTATTCCTACTTTTAAATGGCTGTGTGGTGTAAAATCATACACTGAGTCAGTGTACTACCACAGAATTTCTGAGATCTCTATGAAGAGTTTTCAAACACAGCTAATGGTGCAAGCACTACAATAAAATAAGTGAATTTTCTTCCAGCTTCTTTCGCTGAAAGACACTGAAAACAGCACAGGAGTTGCAGGCTTGCAGAGAAAGGATTGCATAGCATTCTCTTCTATGAATGCTCTTTTTCTATCAGTCTGCAGCTCAAAAAGCATTTTGGTGAAGGAAAACAAATCCAGTAACACCTTCCACAGTACCTCATCGCTTAAGGAAAGAGACCATGGAACATCTTTTCTGTTGCACAGGGCATGTTTGTATCTCTGTATTAAGTCTTGTTTTATTTCTTTTTTTCCTAACTAGATGTAGGAATAGGTTAGGGAGGAGCAGGTGATGAAGTCACCATCCCTGGAGGTGTTCAGAAAACTTAAGGGAGTGGCCCCTCAGGATATGCTTTCATGGCCATGGTGGTGTGGGTCAGCAGCTAGACTTGACTATCCTAGAGGTCTCTTCCAACTGCAACAATTCTCTGATTCTATGTTTTCAAAACTCAGAACAGCACTTATTGCGACTCTCTTGATACAGAACCAGAGTTCTGTTGACCTGACAAGGCATTTAGCACTGTGTTAGTGAAGCTGTTACAGAAGCTACTACAGAAGCACACAATTATCGCAGTTCTTATGAAAGGGAGAAGTAAAAGTCAAAAAGTATAAGCTTATAAATTGCACCCACTGAAAGTAACTAATTTTACCATTTCTCACTGTAATGGTTAGGTATGAGTGCGAGTTGGTATTTAGAAAATTAATGTAGTTTATTAATGCTGTTATTCAGAAACTCACTCCCAACCAGTAATTTTAATAAGAATCAGTTCTTTGCACGGTCATGAAGACTTTGTAGAGAGGGAGATAAACAAGGAATCTGGAACACTTAAGAAACATAACTAGCAAAAATGTAACTAAGAATCTCCTTCCGGTTTTAAGTTTAATGTTTGTTATATCATTGCTGCCAAGCTTGACCATAGCAAGTGAAACCAGGGCTTTGGTTTGCCTTTTCTGCGGTTGCTTCCCCCAGCACAGAGGGAGGGGGAGCAGGAGAACATGTCTGGGCAAGCCTATTTAGGCCCACCACGACACTCACTAGAGGCAGCCATGGCCAGGAGGGCTGTTAACCAGTATATGCGACACGTGCCCTTCACCAAACTGCAAGCTACTGAGGAGACTTTAGCAGCCATTTTCCTCATCTCTCGAGGGGCTTTTCATAAGCTTTTTCAAAGCATTTAAGAGACTCGAGGCTGATTCTGTTGTGACCACTTTTTGCTGAAGGGAACAAGACCAGCCAAACTGGCAGACACCCTATAAAGAAACTAGCAGCACACGCAGGGCTTTGACAATTCTGCTGGAGAAGGAGCATTGCATGCAGAGGTTTGGCAGTTCTGCTGCAGGAAAACTTTCAACAGCACTAAGACAGGTTGCAGACTGTCAGATGAAGCGCTGGGGACCAGGCAGCCTTTATTCCAGTTAGGTGCACAAAACAACCCTAATCCCACAACTTTTTACATCCACTCTAATCAGTCTTGGAAGGTAAACCCAGAACTTTTCAATGGCTTCATGCATCAGATTGGCAGCTTCAGCTTCTTCCTCACCAGAAGTTTCTGATTCTGTCTCGGGGTAGTTGCCGGCAGTCCCACACAGCCCTGATCTGGCTACGGCAACACCTAACAGGCCCAAAAGGGACTCGGTAACACTCTCATCAAAATCTCTTTCTTCATTGTTTCAGCACCTCCTTTAGAAATAGTTTAGCCCTGAAAGCAAAGACTTCTTTACTAAGTTTCACACCTCTCCAACAAGAGCTAAATCTTGTCCCCAAAGAGGCACGAGCCCAGGAACCAGCAAAGGCTGGAGGCAAACCGACTAGAAAGCAGCTTGGCACAGAAGGCCCTGGCAAGTATCAAGTTGGTCACCAGATCCTCTGCCTTGTCCCATCAAAACAAGGCTTTATCTTCACAGAATCATTTAATTGTTTTGGCTGGAGAAGCCCTTGAGGATCATGCAGGCGAATTATTAACACAGC
Source organism: Psilopogon haemacephalus (assembly GCA_013396835.1). Lineage (NCBI taxonomy): Eukaryota > Metazoa > Chordata > Aves > Piciformes > Megalaimidae > Psilopogon > Psilopogon haemacephalus. Next base: position 41,244 of record VWZI01007383.1, read on the forward strand.
ACTGCAACCCATGTCCCTCAACACCATATCTTCATGCCTTTGACATTCCTCCAAGGATAGGGAACTGCACCATTACCCTCAGCAGGCTGGGCCAGGACTGGAAACACTTTTGGAGAGGAACTCCTTCCTCATATGCAATCCAAACCTTCCCTGGGGCAATTTGTAGCCTTGTGTGCCTCAACAGAAGAGACTGAATTGCAGCCAGCTCCTTTCAGGGAGCTGTAGGGGGTAAGGAGGTCCATGCTGAGCCTCCTTTTCCCCAAACTCGGCAAGCCCAGAAGAAGGCCCTGCTGGGCGTGGCACTGCCCACCAGATCACAGGGTAGGCAGAGCCCACTTTGTGACATCATGAGCAAGACACAGTCCCCATCTGCTAACGTGGCAGGCAGATGCCCCTCTGCAGACATTGTGGGGCAGGCCAAGGCCCCTGACCCTCCCCTCTGAAGCATCCCCCTGGCCAGGCAGCCCAGGCCTGCAGAACGTGGCCACCAGCAGCTGCTACCCCTGCTTTAGAGAGGGACTCCCCAGTACCTCCCGAGCCTCTCACATCTCTCCTGCACAGGCCAGGGAAGGGCCTGGAAGCTTGGCAGGCATCCCCCCCTGCAAACTGCCTGCCCCATGACATCACCATGGAAACTCCAACTCCACCTCACACTGTGATGTCCCAGTGGGGCCTCTGCCCAGGAAACTGGGAACTCCACCTGTGGCCTGTGCTGCTGCTCACTTGCCAGGACAATGGAACCGTTGGCGAACCATGGTTGCTGTGGCGTGGTGCTGGGAGCTGCTCCCATCTCGCTCATGCAGGCAAATTATTTCAATGATGAAATCGCAATCCTTTTGCATTGAAGACAAAGCAAAATCTTCACTTGCTTCAGCGGAAGAAAGAATTCACATGCAGCTCAGTAGATGTATTTAAAGTAATAATTAAGACTCACCCCTTTGAAGTAAATGAGTTCTATCACTCTCATTTCAGATATGGGAAAACTAAGACAGAGAAGCTGTAGGATTTGCTTGGTGTTGCATGCAAAGCTGAGGACAAACCAGGCACTTGTCTCAGAATATCTCTTGTATTAACTGGACCACTCATCCTTCCTCAATGTAATTGGATGAAAAATGCTGATGGAACTCTGTATATGTGTACAGAAATTCATATGCTCTTGAAAATTCTTCAGTTGAATTCTACCTTGAAACAATTCCGAAGTCACAACAGAATTCATAACACCCTTAATATCTACAGAATGTTAGGTTTTAAGGAAATAATTTTCTTTTAAATGAATAGAAGTCAGATGTAAGCAGTGGAGGCCACTGCACAAAAATACACCAAGCATGAGATTGCTATTTGTCAGGTGCTGTTTCCCTGTTTGCTTTACAGAGCTGTGCTGGTTTGAACTAATTAGAGAATTCGAGTGAGAAATTAGACTATAGGCTGAGAAATGAAAATACATGATGTCACTTCACTCACAGATTTACTGAGAAAGAAAAAAATAATTGTTTTAAGAGTTGTAACCCAAATATAGATGAGGAAAATGGTTTCAGACCTCTCTGGGCTGTGGCTGCTTCTTGCATGGCTCCTTTGCCTCTGCCTTTTGTAGCTGATTTTCAATAATTCCACTAACTTCTTTTTTACTGCTAATTCCCTGGCCAATCTACCTATGCCTATCTGCTTCATCAACAGATGGTGAGATAAGATTGGGGAAGGAGGGAAAGGTGGAAGGGGTGGTTAGAAACCCCTCTTAGGGATTTTGATCTCTGGGAGGGGTGTGGTATTTCTGTATTACCTTTTCACTGTATATATCTGTAAATATCTCTTATATATTGTAANTGCTATTTCCAGCTCATAGCTTGTAGTGATCACTCTGTAAGACTGGCTATGAACTGACTGGATTCAAATGTTTCATCCTATTCATTTTTTCCAGTCTGGTCTGTTGAAAACAGATCCCTTTGTTAACTCTAACATCTTAAGCAATTTCCAGGCTTGCATTTTTCATTTCCTGAGCATGGCTATTGGGGTGGCTGCAGTGACAACTGGTTATGCCCAAATTTCCTTTGTAGAGCACTTTCTGCAAATATATAACCAGTACATGATAGTACTAACTAGGTTGCAACCAGTCTTACCTAAAGACAATTAAACTATCCTAAATAAATTAAAATTGCCTAGGTCAAAGGAATCACACAATAGACTGTTTCTACGCATTCTGTAATTATGAGGAAGCTAAGTGTGCTTGGCTCAGTTTTGTCAAGTCAGAATCACAGAATCACAGAACTAACCAGGTTGGAAAATACGTCTACAATCATTGAGTCCAACCCATCACCTAACGCTTCTAATTAACTAAACCATGGCACTAAGTGCCTCATTCAGCCTCCTCTTTAACACTTCCAGGGATGGTGACTCCACCACCACTCTGGGTAGCCCATTCCAATGGCAAATCACTCTGTGAAGCATTTCTTCCTAATATCCAGCCTAAACCTGCCCCGGCACAGTTTGAGACTGTGTCCTGTTGTTCTGTCACTGGGTGTCTAGGAGAAGAGACCAACACCTGCCTGGCTACAACCTCCTTTCAGGTAGTTGTAGAGAGCAATAAAGTCTCCCATGAGCCTCCTCTTCTCCAGACTGAACAACCCCAGCTCGCTCAACCACTCCTTGTAGGGCTGTGCTCCAGCCCCCTCACCAGGCTTGCTGCCCTTCTCTGGACATGTTCAAGCACCTCAACATCTTTCTTAAATTGAGGTGCCCAGAACTGGACACAGTACTCAAGGTGTGGCCTAACCAGTGCTAAGTACAGGGGCAGAATGACCTCCTTAGTCCTGCTAGTCACACGCCATCTATGCCACTTTGATGGATTATAACCATCCTTCTTTACCAGAATTAGATTTAAAATAGGTTTTATATTCCTGATAAATACCAAAAAGTCTTGATAAGATGCTGTGCCTTTCTCTCTTTCTCATGTGGAGTACTGCCAGACTAGATCTTGGAAATCCATAGCTCCCTCATATGTCAACCACTAATGGCAGTCACTATCCCAATGACAAATTCCTGACTGCACATTCTCTTTATCTTCTCCCATCAGGACAATTTCTTTGCACTTTCATCTGACAAAATGAGATAAGGAATGAGTGAGAAATATGAAGACATGAGCACATAGAAGAAAAGGAGTGACAGACAGATGAAAATCATCTTTCCAGCACTTCAGTGAGACTGGCACAACTTTAGTAGGATGCGTTTTGAGGAATTTAACTAGAAGTCATGTCAGTGTGTAGCACACAACATTCAGGCAATGACAGCCATTAGGTGTTCCTTCCTCCTCTGTCATATTGAAAGGAGATTTGTCTCTGCTGATGACCATGCTAAAGAAATCTTTCATTTCCAAGATAATGTCATCACTCATAATAAGATGACTTGTCAGGGTACATCATCTATTTTTCCTAAGTTTAGGACAAGTATTGTTTCCCACTCAACCAACCTCAGGTGTCTTTCTGATTAGAGCTGTCAGGAAAGTGAAGTTGTCAATCTTCAGGGAATGCAATTAAAAAAAAAAAAGAATACAAAGTTGTTTTAGTTCAGTCAAGCCAAAGTACTTCTATTTTACTATTGTTTCTTAGCAAAAGAGTGGTTCTGAGAAAGTGCAATTTGAGAATCACCAAATCCTGATGTCAGGAGCACCTCTGGGATCTCTCTTTGTGCTCTGCAGTGGGCCATAAAAAGGTCTGACAGCTGGACTGTTTAGATTGTTCATCAAAGAGCACAAAAAGTTGTTGCTGAATGATCCTCAACTGTATTTAAGTAACAATTTAATAATCTGCTGCTAGGGGAGTTGTTTTAATGATAGATCTGTTTTGCCCACAAAGTCTGCAGGTCCTCTGATACATGGTACAATAGTAGGGTAACTGAAGGAATCAGAAAGAAATAAATGTGCTTTGTACTTTTGGTACAATTTCTCTCTGCAATCAACAGGAGGTTTGTCATGACTTCAAAGGAAGTAGAAAGAGGCTCCCTGTTTGAAGTTTAGTTTGCAAGCTTCTAACACATGCTACAATGGCTCAAATTTAAGATGAAAATTGAAGGGTTGAAACCTCTAATTAAAAAGAAAATCAACAACCAAGAAAACTCAGCTTTAAAGCCATAAAATAAGAAGCTTCATCTCTAAAGAATATGATTTGAAAATGCTTCAGGGACAAATTATTGTAATTGTTAGCCTTGCACCAATGAGCTGGCATTTCCACTTGAGAGAAAAATAGAAAGCAAAACAAAAGGAAGGAATTTTCAGCTTGGTTGTGTTGATTCATTGTCATATAACAGTGAAAATAGAGAGGCATGAAGGGGCAAAAAAGAAAATTCCTAGCCGTTATAACATAGATCTACTCCTGACTTCTTCTTTAGATTAGTGCAAAGAAGAGACTTGTTTGAAGTGCTCTGGTGAGGGTTCCTCTGAAATAAGCAAGTACACCTGCAGAGAGCCAGAGCAAGAATTTTTTTCTTGCTTTTTATTATCACAGTTTCCTCAAAGAGGAAAAGAGAGGAAAGAAGGTGCTGCTCTGGCATACTGTCATGTGTTCCTCTGGCCATCAGAAGCAGCAGTGTTTAACTCTATATTGCCTAGTTTGGGCTTATGAGTAAAGCAGTGCTGTCTGGCTCCTCCAAGATTTTCCTTCTCACCTGTATGCATTAGGAAAAGGATTCATCAAAGCAGTGTGGCCTGAGCACAGATTCTGACAACTGACAAGTACTGGAAAGATTCTAGTACGTTTACACTGCCTTTTTCTTCCTAGAGGTTACTGTATGGATTTTACATAGGGAAAGACAGAAAAAAAATGACTGGAAAAAAACAGCTGATTTTATTGAGGTAGTTGCAGGCATTGGCTTTGATATGTCATAGGAGGTGGCTTGCCTGAAAGCTAAGTGCATTCATAATAACTACAAGAGAGCTGGTAAATAACAACAATGGGATAAAACAATTATAATAATTTTAATATAATTTGTGTTCATTTGAAAGTGTATTTAATAATTTTGTAAACTATTGATGTGTCTGTGATAACAAATTCTACATGGAGACAGACAATGAGAAAATGATGATACATATGTTAGCATACAAAATATATAGCAGTCAGTATATATGTTAATCAGTGAAAACACTGCTATGATGAATCTGAAAATACAGTCTTACAAATTGTTTTCCACTGTTCTTAAGAAGTGTGTTGCAGCTTCCAAAATTCCAGCTTGTTAGGACATAACAGATGAAGTGTTTCTGTATGATTAGTAATAGGGAAGGGCAATGTTTGAGATAAATGAAGTCTGAACCATGGTTCCTGACTTAAGCCCAATTCCTGAGCGTCTGAGAAAGACCGAGTACATATGAGACACATTACCTCCTTCCATTTCTTGTCATATCAACCTTCACCAAGCCAATACCTGCACTGTCCATACTTCCACCATCTAAGAAGAGGGTAGAAAGTTCAACAGACACAAAGAGCAGGAGGTAATTATTTCCTGTGAAAGGGCCAGACATCAGCAGCACCAGCATGAAGCCAGACTACGTTTTTTTGACCAAAAAAATATCAGACATACGCCTTGTGCAGATTCTAAAAGTTAGAAATTAGTATTTAATTTGGCTGAACTTACGCTCATAATACCTAGTAACTTCAGGAATGCTGAGGGTCTCTACAACTGGTTGCTCATTCAAAAATGAAGCATGGAAGTACATGTTGTACAACAGAAGCTTTGGAATAAATGTAATATAATATCACATCCTCTTTGAAGAGACAATACATAAGTTATGTGACAATGACACAATTTATTCTGCCATTATTTTGTTGACATTGAACTGACCTTGCTGATGGCTGTGCTGTGTAACATTCTTCATCATGATCTTGTGCTTTACTCTCCTTTTACTTACATGGAATGAATGTCTCTTCTAATATCAAGAGCTGAAGAAGTGACCCTATATCACAAAGCCATAAAATGGATTTGTAGTTTAAAAGAAGAGGTTAGTAAATCGCTAACATTTTGTAGACTTGTATTTCTGCAGTGAAGATTTGTTCAGGATAAATTTAATTACTTCTCTGACATTCTGAGTACTCATTGTCCAGTGCAAGACTTTCCTGCATATGGTAACTTCTACTGTAATTCTTTTCCAATTCTTTTTTTCATTATTGCATGTCATATCTCCCTTCTCTTAACTACAGTAAGTGTATGAGTGATAAACACGAATTTTCTTTTTAAAGCGGACTCGATCTAAGCATCAGAGGACCCTTTTGTGCTGTCAGTTAGAAAAAGGCAAAATAAGCTGTTGCGTAACTATCTTATTTCCAGTTTCTGAATGGGTTTGGTCTGAAAAGTAATTAACTTCTTAAGGTAAAGCACACTGGAAGATAGTAAAGGAACTAATATAGAGATCTTTTAGAAGCATATACTTCCAACAACCACTTTCATTAAGGAAGTGCTGCCCCTTTGTGTTGTGGCCTATCTTTTGGATCCACTCAATAATTAATCTGAAGTCAAATCAGCCTTATCTGACCCATCAACAAAGTAAGTTTTCAATTATTCACCACATATGTGATTTTTTGTATAATAGCATTGAATTTGGGTAGCTTAAAAGGATCCCTCTGTATTTTATAGCTGTGCTGCAGTTGTGCATACCTCATAGAATCACAGAATGGTTTAGGTTGGGAAAGACCTCAAAGATCATCCAGTTCCAACCACTCACCATAGGCAGGGACACCTCCCACTAAACAGGTTGCTCAAGGCCTCATCCAACCTGGCCTTGAACACCACCAGGGAGAGAGCAGCCACAGCCTCCCTAGGAAGCCCACTCCAGTGTCTCACCACCCTCACTCTAAAGAATTTTCCTCTAATATCCCATTTAAATCTCCCCTCCGCCAGTTTAAACCCATTCCTCCTCATCCTGATATTACAAGACCTTGTGAATAGTCCCTCCCCAGCCTTCTTGTAGGCTCCTTTGAGATACCAGAAGGCCACTACAAGGTCTTCTTGAAGCCTTCTCTTCTCCAGGCTGAAGAGTACCAATTCTCTCTGTCCTCATAGCAGAGCTACTCCAGCTCTCTGAGCATCTTTGTGGACTGGCTACAACAGTTCAACGTCTTTCTTGTGTTGGGGGCTCCAGAGCTGCACGCAGTGCTCCAGGTGGAGTGTGAGGAGAGCAGAGCACAAGAGGCAGAATCCCCTCCCTTGCCCTGTTGGCCACGCTGCTCTTGCTGCAGCCCAGTATGCAGTTGCTGTCTGGGCTGCACTCACTCTGCCAGCTCATGTTGAGCTTTTAATCAATCCAGACCCCCAGGTTCTGTTCCTCAGGGCTGCTCTCAGCCATTCCCCATCCAGCCTGTATTTGTGCTTGGGATTTTACCGAACCAGGAACAGAACTTTACACTTGTCCTTGTTTAATTTCACGAGGTGGGCCTGGGCCCACCTCTACAGCCTGTCTGGTCTCAACCCACCCAGTCACAGCTTGTGGCCATTCCCTCCTGTTCTATCATTATTTATGTCTGAGAAGAGACCAGCAGCACCCTCTCCACAACCTCCTTTCAGGTAGCTGTACACAGTGATGAGGTCTCCCCTCAGCCTCCTCTTCTTCACACTAACCTTCCCCAGCTCCCTCAGTCACTCTTTGTAAGATGTATTTTTCAGGCCCTTCACAGTTTTCTTGCCCTCCTCTACACTGGCTCCATCACCTCCACATCTCTCTTGTATTAAGGTGACCATAACTGACCATAGCACTTGAGGTGTGGCCTCACCAGAGCTGAGTACAAGAGGACAATCAGATCCCTATCCCTGCTGGACACAGTATTTCTAATACAAGCCAGGATGCCATTGGCTTTCTTTGCTGGGCACTGCTGGCTCAAAGAACAAGTGCCCAGAGTGGCGCCCGTAGGCAAAGCAGCCATTGTTGAATGCCAGCCAGAACCATGCCAGTCTGGATGCCTCATCAGGAACCCAGCTGGCAGGCAAAGAGCTGCCCAGACCATGCAGACAGGGGCAAGCCCTGGTGAGCCTGATGCCCCTGGGAAGCTGTACTGCTGTAAGCAGGCAGCTGCAGCCTTGTGAGACATAAGCCACTTCCAGTGCCCACTCCACACCCAAGAGCCTCAAGGCAGCCAAGAGAGGTAACAGCGCCCTGGGAACCAGGAGAAACTCCAGTGGGAGCCAGCACCTGGCCCTGCACCACTTTGCTTTGTGTTTAAACTTCATTCTCAGGACTGCAAGCACAGCCCCAGAAAGATTCCAAAGATACCAAACCTATGTGTAAACATTTCAGTAAACCTTGTGGTGGTTTGGGAGTTCACAGAGACACAAACAATTCACCAGACTAACTCAGACATCTGGAAGTTAAGGATGAAGCTATATTTTACAGCTCAGCACAAATTTACAAGCACATACATACAACTATATACCTCACCTGCGATCTTGGAGCCTGTCAATGTGGAGAATTTAGTGCACAAACAGATCCATAGCCACACTCTTTGCTGATTCATTCTGTGGATCATAAACGCACATCGAGTGCATGGAAGCATTATCCTGCTCTAAGAGAGCAATATACCTTATAAAAATATCATTATTAGGATATTTTGTAAAAGGCCTTGAAAAGGGCAGTGCCCAGACTCTTCTACTAGCTATTATCCCTGACAAGAGTTGAAATCAAAGACCAAATTTGCTGTAGTCAGTTTGTTCATTATGATTAAGGTCATAACTAAAGAAAAGGATCCATTTTTGGTGAACCGTGAATCTGCAGTAGTCTTTGGGAAGGTAAGAAGATATACAGAAGACTGACATTTATACCTAACATACATGTCATTCTTGCTAAATATTAAACACTCAAATAATGTCCTTGACTGTCAAAAGTATGAGACCTTCACAACAAGCATACTCTATAGAAATATCTTAACAAATTATTTCCTACCTGTTCTATAATTTTTACTGCAGTCCTAATGTTCCTAAGGTTCAGTAGCAGCTTACCACATCACTGCTTCAGCATTAGGGGAATCTGCTTTTCATTTGATGGTAGGTAAAGAGATGTAATTCTTACTGTAGGTTAATATATATTACATACACCATTAGGTAACAATCCACCTGGGGACTTGGTGCTAACTTGCATTCTAATTTACTCTCTAGTAATAAGAACAGTGATATGTAGATGAGCCTCACATAGCTTCAGGAATGGAAAGTCCTGGTTGTAAGGTTGCATACATCCTGTATGTAAACAGCAACACAACTTAGCATAGCCTTTAGCAGAAGTTTACAATAAAAATACAATAAAGCTAATCATAGATTACTAACACTTTTTTTTTGCTTTCCAGAAGCATGCCTTCAGGAAAGAAGAAAGTAAACTTCTGTTATTTAATATTTTTGCTATTCATGGTTTATAGTTGCATTGAGACAAGCAATGAAGCTTTTTGATGGAGCACTTACACTGTCTAAGAAAAAAAAAAGTATGTATAAATACAATTTGTTGGCAGTAGAACACAGGCGAAGTTGGTGTGGCATTTTATTGTAATTGATCCTCACCAACAGCTAAGGCTTCATATAAGAAGCTACCATTTATACTCATCTTCACAGAATCACAGAAAACATCCAGTTGGAATTGTCCAACCCTTGACACCTTACTGAAGGGTCAACAATAAGAAATGTCCTTAAGTCCATGGTCCACACGGTGCTTAAACACCTGTGTCACCTTCAGGGACAGTGATTCCACCTGCCCTGGGAAGATCATTCCAATGTTTGATAACCCTCTCTGTTTTTCCTAGCATTCAGTCTGAACCTTCCCTGACACAGCTTGAAGCCATTTCCCCTAGTCCTGTCACTTGGCACCAAAGAGTAGAGGCTGCCCTCCTTGCTCCGATCTCCCTTCAGGTAGTTATAGAGAGCAATGAGGTCTCCCCTTGGCCTCCTCCAGACTGAACAACACCAGCTCCCTCAGATGCTCCTCACAGGTCATGTGTTCCAGGTCCTTAATGAGTCTCTTTGCCTTTCTCTGGTGTGATGGTTTAGCAGTTACCTGCCACACCCCCCCCCCGCCCCCCCCTTNAAACACCACACCCCTCCCAGAGATCAAAATCCTTAAGAGGGGGTTTCTAACCTCCCCTACCGCCTTCCCCCCCTTCCTCAATCTTATCTCCCCATCTGTTGATGCAGCAGATAGGCAGGTAGATCGGCCAGAGGGGTTAGCAGTAGAAAATAAGTTAGTGGAATTATTGAAATCAGCTATAAAAGGCAGGGACAAAGGAGCCATGCAAGAGCCAGCCATAGCCCAGAGAGGCCTTGAGCACTCTGACTTATCTATATTTGGGTTACAACTCTTAAAACATTTTTTTTTTTTCTTTCTCAGTAAAGCTGTGAATGGGGTAGCATCATCTGTTTTTCTCTCTCAGCCTATAGTCTAATTTTCTCACTCAGATCCTCCAATTAGTTCAAACCAGCACATCTGGCCATGCTCCAGCACCTCTGTGTCCTTCCCATGCTGATGGGCCCAGAACTGAATACAATACTCAAGGTGTGGCCTCACCAGTTCTGAGTATATGGGGATGATCACCTCCCTGTTCCTGCTGGCCACAGGGTTTCTAATACAAGCCAGGATGTCATTGGCTTTCTTGACATGCACATCCAAGTGACACAATAGACCATAGATCATTTTCTTATGGACCATGGGGGCTGCTTTCTCCTACCCATCCCTCTCTTCCAGAAACTTCTCCAAACTGAATTCATATGGCATCTCCATGCTAGCTTTCTGACCTTAATAATGGTCTTTTGGAATGAGAAGGAGGCTTATGTATGAATTCCCTGTGTTCCTTCCTAGGACAGGGCTTATAAGGTCAGATGTGATATTTTTATTAGTTGGAGAGAGATCTTTTCAGTTAGGGGGTTGATTACTTATTTACCTGGCACAGTGAGCTTCCACAAATGAGCCAGGTGTGTGCCTATGACTCAAACAGTTGCCCAAGCACAAGACCCTCATCAGTAGGGGTGAGATGTGGGTGTGGAAGGCTGAAGTCAGAGTGGGCAATGCATCTCTGAACTAATGTAGTTGGTCCTTAGTGAGTGCTAACAGTGTTTTAATTAGGGTGATAAACACCTGACTTACTATTATTCCCTCCAGACCTCCTGTTTGGAGGACATGACCCAATAACTATCAGCAAATATGTGCCTACTCTTTCCTCTACTTTCCATGAGTAGGGTCAGTTGAGTTTAGAATATGTGGGAAAAGCAGACCTAAGTGACCAACGTATTTTCTCTTCACAAATGCTTTCAGTCTTCCTCCTTCGCATGAAAATTCTTCTTTCAGTTCTGTGCCAAAGTTTTTTTCCAGTCTTCTTGCACTACACATCAAGGCTTACCAGTGCATCTGCTCCATTCTGCTATGCCCTAGCAACTTGTGTAATAAGCCGTTAGATGACTCAGGATGACACCAGCAGCTGTGGTTTGTTCTTCCAGACTGTTTTTAAAGGATTTATTTGATTTACCAAATTTAATGGGTTTTATCTCACTTACTGAATTGTTTACCTGGGAAATATTTTTAAAGTTTATCCACCATTATGCTGCTCATTGCAGCATTTCTCTTTATTTATATTTAATTCAGAAATTAAAGAAATAGAAAATTCTGCATGAGTAGTTCTGACTTCCTAGAGAGATTTTAATAAGCATACAAATTTATGTTTATTTATTTATGCTACTATAAATCTTGGTCACAACTAGTTCTAAGTGTAGATCTCTTCTTAATTTTTCTTATCACTCCCTTCTTGTTCCCATTCTTCTTCAGTAACATTAATCCTTTGAGATAGGCATCATTAGTTTGCAGGATCTGTAAGAACATTTCCTTTATGTCTCTGTACTAAGCAAGACTAATTCATCCATTGGTCTGACTGTCAGCGTTAATATGTTAGTATGAAAAATGCTTGCTGAGAAACATCTGCATTATTAAAGATTATGAATAAACTGAAATGAGGGCAATTTATCTGATGAAGAATAGCAGCACATTCTGTGAAATAACTTTCCTTTTGAGACCCAAAAAGGGGGCACTGCTGGTCAGTCATAGTAAGAACTCCCATGGAAACTTGCCAAAGGCTGCTGAAAAATTGGGGCTTTCTGGGTCCCTGATGCATACTGCCACTGAAAACTTTCTTCGGGTTGTTTCAGGCCCCAAAGCATTAGACATGGCAGTTCATCCTGCTAGTTGTTTGCCATTTTGAAAGCAAGCAAGATACTCAGGCAATTGTGTTGCTGGAAATCTGGGGTCATGGGGCCCTGGGAAAGCCTGTACTGCATCAGCTCAGTGAGACAAGCTCTTCAAGAACACCTGACTACCACATGTCCGGCTTCCAGTGCATGAAAAGTCTTAAATACATCTATAGAGCCCTATGCACTGGAAACACATACTGAGAAAAAGCTTTTAAATATGAGAAGCAGTGGACTTGAACATGCAGAGGCCAATGGGGGCAACTTCTGTCTGTGTGACTGATAATGGCAGCGTAGCAGGCTGGATTCTTTGAAAGTTGCACACTGTGTCCTGTCCTAGCACAACCAAGTACTTGTCTGCATTCTTAGTTTGGACATCTGTCCTTCCTCGTGGACAAATCAGTCTGTCTTATACAGTAAAAGTGGATAATTGTACTTATTTTTCTGAAGACCAATAGAGTACTTAGAAAGATAATTAAATAGGCAGCCAGGTAAATGAATCTGGGACTTTGCCAGGGTTGACTACCAGTATATTTTTACAAAATAATCTTCAAGCTCAGTCAGACCAATTACTAAGTGAATGTTTCACTGAACATGGCCTGATTAAATTTCCCACTCATTTTCCATATCATCCTATATCCTTCCCATGGGAGTCAACCTTATATAGGCCATTCTTAACAGTAGGTAAATGCAGGATAATGAAAACATAAATGTAATCTATGTTTACACATGTATACATTTTATTCTGTAAATAGAATAGAGGATACATGTCTATTATTTCTTTACACCCTACTATGTTTTATAAGCCTATACCCGAAGGGGTAGCATAGGATTAAAAAGATTTATTCTATATATTACTCTATTTACTTATATTTGTCCTCTCCTAATCATGATGTATTTTAAATTGTCTGCTATGCTACGTGATAAGCCTTTTTTTTTTTTTTCCCCTGCCTTGCCATTCTACATTTCAGTCTCTTCTACATTCTACTTGTGCTTATCATGAATCATTGATGCTGTTGGAAGCTGTGGAATGCTTGCCTGTGAGCCTTCAACTTTGCTGCCTTAAGATTCAACACTACAATAAAAATAGTCTGTTGCTTCATTGGACAAATTTTTTAGTGGTGGAATTTGACTGATATCAATGGATTTACAACAGCATGTAATTTCTCCCTAATATCGTACTAACATCAAAGAGCCTTACAAAATCAAAGTTAACACAGACCAACCTTCGTTTTTAACTGCTCTGCATTACTATGCACATGGAGTTAATTTGCAATTATGCTATTGAATACCCATGACAGTCAGAAGTTCACACTTTGTTGCAAGGTGTGTTCTGGTTCAAGGATAATTGGAATATTTTAATGACAGAAATTAGATCATTGATTGTAAAAGGAAAATAAGGATGAAGTCTATATCATTAATTGGTTGGCTGAGAGGGATAAAAAGTCAATAAGTAAACAATTTGTTCCATTTGGGTCTGTGAGGCTACTTCTATTTACTTCCTCTTTGTTCTAGTCTCTCCACTAACAAGCTACAATGTAAGCTTTGCTGTTTGTTTAGTTTGTCTGTCTAGCAAAGTAGAGGGAGAAAAAGAGGAGGGCTTTGAGTCCTGTCTGGGCAGTTTCTTTTGTTTAGGAGAGAGTTTGGATTTCTGTATTATTTCTAATCTGTATATAATTGTAAATACTTGTAAATATGTTGTGTATGTATGCTTGTAAATTTAGTTTTGCTGTAAAAAGAGCTTCCTCTTACTTCCAAGATGTCTGAGCTAGTGTGGTAAATGTCAGTAGTGGGATGGGAAGGTCTTAACCAAAAGTGGTTTGTTTGTTGGTTTGATTGTCTTTTTGTTTTTGTCTAACTTTTAAAAATTTTTAATTAGTTTTTAGGAAAACTAAAGAAGTCTTTTTGTAGTTGTTTTAGCTATTGTAAACTCCAAGAACACACGAAGTTTAAATCTAACTTTGGGGATCTGTAAGAAGGTTATGTCACATGCCAAGATTTCAAATGTCAAACTGAAAAGTTTTGAATTATATTGAATTTGCAACAGAAAATCAGTTTATTACTTAAAAGAGCTTGAATACTTGTTAGTATCAGATAGATCAACACTCCCAATATTCTCTATCTTAGACAGTGAAATTTCTGCTTGCCTTTTTAATGTTACAAATCAAAGATGTTCATAGTATTAACATCTAGAATAATTTATCTAAAATTTATTGATATTTTTCCCCCTGGGAAAATATTAACAGATTTTAGTGCAAAACTGCTCTAATTGTGCATTTAACAGCTGTTCACATACAGCCTCTGTATCACTTGCAGTACTTTAGCAGTTTCTTAATTAGGATTATGTGACTGGACACTGCCTATTCACATGGTCTTTGTTCAGTTACATAGTGAAAGCTTTTCAAAACCTAGCAGGCTCGCTTATATTCTGTCAAATAATTGTATAAGGCCTCAAGAATAAATAATGCAATGAGACAAAGGGTATAAGGCATCTCACAGTCATGAATGACACTTATCAAGGTCTTTTTCCATTATATGACTATTTCTGCTTTCGGTCCTTACAAGGCGACCCCTGACTTCAGGTTGCTCCTGGCTATTACAGGTAGCAGCATCATTTAGTTTTATATCTTCCTATCTGAAGGTGGAAGCACTGTTTCAGCAGTGTGGTTTACTGATGCAAGCCAGCTCCAGCATTCACACCCCTCAGAGCAGGTGCTCAAAGAGGTAATGGACCTGGAGATTTTTGAAGTGCTCAAACAGAAGCCATATTCTGTCGGACAATTTGTCTCAGATTCATTTCAGCAGGCTGATGAAAGCCAAGACATATTATATGAGAGACTTTCAAACTGATAGTGTGTTGCAATCTTTGCAGAAAGGCCTGGATAAGCTGCCACAGCCACAGGCAACGGGAACAGTAGGAAGCTACCTAAATGGCTTGTTTCACATCAAGAAAAAGCCAATAGTTTAACACCACTATTTTCTGGAAACTCTGAAATCAGCTTTTTGCAGACTCAGTCCTTAGATACAAAGACAGGCGTCTTTGGTGCACTGATAGGAAATGTTTCTCTCAGCCTTCTCCTGACCTTGCACCAAGCACAGCAATTTGACCAAACTCAAAAATATTTTGAACACAGGTGCTGGCATAGTCCTTCCACTTCCCCGTCTGGGAAGACACTTTGCACTGTAGAATAATGCTGGTATCAGTGAACAAGTGTTAAATATACCATCTTTGCTATCATAAAACAAAGACTAATTTTATTTAGAGCATAGCATCTTTGGATATGTAATCTTATCATGCCGTTCATTCAATGCTCTGAATTATGAATCCATACAGCAATAAGGAATTTTTTTTTTTTAAATGGACAAGTAATTTTCTGCTATTAAGTAGCCTGAGGATGTACAATCAAGCAACTACAATTGCTCCTGAGAGAGGATGCTCTCAAACATGTTACACATCCACATTTAAGAGTAAATAGTCTGTGGATTGCTCAAGAAAACAACTTGAAATGAGGGAAATTAAAAATATTTCTGAAAAAGCATGTTTGAACACTGCAGAAGAAAAGAAAATGTTGGTTTCTACTGCAAAAGAATATACTCACATAGAGGATTACATGGTGTGGCTTCTTTCTAATAAGGCACCAAACTGAAAACATTAACTGAGATGTAATACCTGCTTACCTGAAGCCCCTTAAGTATTGAATTTACTTAGCACTATTTTCCTTGCTTTATTGCCACATATGTTAAGACTGACTTAAGTATATTTGATTTTTCCTTGAGCAAGAGAAAAGAGAGTGTTATCCCATGAGCTTCTTTTCAGGAGGATTTTCCATTGATTCTCTGGGATTTTTAGGTGCATGGAGAGAAATGCCTGTATGAAATTATATTCTCAAGTGCCTCTGATATAGAACATAGTTAGAGAAAGAAAGGTTTGTTTTGTGTGTCAGATAATCTGATAATGGGATTGTAGTGATCACATTTCACTAATGCTTCCAGTAGAAGAGTTTATCCAAGTTATGTATAAGAAGCAAGAATGTATTCTGAACACACAACCAGGTGGAAATGGCTTTTCACATAAGAGATTAGCAAACTGCAATCTAAGACCATTCAGGAAGGACAGTCAAGGAAAGAAGGTCAGGGAGTTTGCCCTCTATGCAGAAGAATGGGTTGATTGCACAGAGCTGCTTTGAGAAAGTAGCAACAACTGATACAGAGAAGGTTAGGGTGCTCAGCAATTATTTTGTTCAGTTTTCAATGGTAATCTCTCTCCCAATGTATTTTAAGATCCTGAACCTCAAGACAAGGACTAGGAGAATTAAGTCCCATCCATTACAGACAAATCTAAGATTCAAGGCCACCTAAGGAACATTAACATACACAAGTCCATGGTATCCAAGTCATGAGGAAATTTGATGTGTTGTGGATTGGATTTGGACCCCAATGAATGGAGATTTACCCCCAGAATAAATTACCAAACAAACTCAGAACTTGGAAGGAAAGTTGTATTTACGAAGGTATATAAAAAGTATAAAAGTCAATAAACATATACAGGGTATATTTACATGTATTTACAATGTAGCAACAATACAAGGACTCCCTTGTGCAATTAATCCAAATTTTCCACCCCCTGGGCAGTCCACAGGGAGTGCTGGCAATCTTCCTCCCACCCTTTACCCTTCCCAATACCTCAGGAGACACAATATATGAGTCAGTTGATCCAGCAGAAATTCAGAGTGCAGATAAGGGAGCCATGCAAGCAAGCAGAGCTGCAGAGAGAGAAGTGAGGAAAAGAGCAAAAGCAAGTCTGTGCTACCACACATAAACTATACTGCAAATGAATGGGATGATGTAAATTTATCAGTTATGATTATTACTCTGTGTCCTACCCATAGCTTTTTTACCTTTTTACTCAAAGTCTCTGGAAAATTAATATTCTTTACAATTAAGAACTAGCCTGGATCAGCACAGATTGTGAAGCTATTATCTTTTATATTCCTGTCTGATCTGGTATTGGTGATCCTGCTCTGGCAGGGGGGTTGGACTAGATGAACTTTGGAGGTCACTCCGAGCCCCTAATCTTTTGTGATTCTGTGATATTTGAAAAGTCATAGCAGTCAGGTGAAGTCTCCAGTGAGTGGAATAAGGGAAGTATCAAACCTTATTTTAAAAAGGTTGAAAAAGTGGACACTGGGAACTACTGACAATAAACCTAAACACCTTCCCTAGTAAGATCATGGAACAGATCCTCCTGGAAGACTTATCAAAACATATAGAAGACTGGGAGGTGATAAGAGGCAGCCAACATGGATTCACCAAGCACAAATTGTGTCTGACTAAACTAGTGTCACTTCTACAACTTACAGACTGCAAGGAAAGGACAAGGAAAGAGACTGCCTAGACTTCTGTAAGGCCTTTGACACATTCTCTCACAAAGTTCTAAATCAGAGAAATAGAGGTTTGTGAATGGAATGGGTAACACATGAGCTGGATTACCATATCAAAAGGGTTACAGTTAATGTCTCAATGTCCAAGTGGTGTCCCTCAAGGGTATATGCTGAGACCAGTACTATTCAACATCTTAATTAATGATATACAGTGGGAACCACTGGATTTGCAGGCAACACCAAGCTGCATGCTGCTTGAACACAGCCCACTCTCACAAGCTCCTCTCCCCACATAGACAGGAAGGGAAAGATTTAAGTTGGATGTAAGGAAGAAGACAATGTGCATTATATTACTAGCTAAGGAAGGATGTACATTGTGTTATACTATTTATATTAAACAATTTTTATCCTATCTCAAGTCTTTATCTCAGCCCAGGTTTTTGTGTGTGTGTGTGTTGTGTTTCCCTCACTTCTGTGTTGGGGGAAAACAGACAGGTTAAATCATTCACAGTGCTTTAACCTGTTACAAGGCTCCATTGAATTGTGTGTGTGGTGGCTGAACTCTGATCAAACATGAGAATATTTGTGCCAGGCAAGCTCTCAAGATGCATAGCTATATATCTATAGCTCACAGTTCAAGTTTGAGATAAGTTTAATATTCATAGAATGAGTACTTTCTCCATGAAGGTTAATTTTTGTCTCCCTGTCATGTACTAGACTTAAAGCCCTAAAGAAATCAGAGGTATAGATATTTTAGGGAAAGACTCAATATGTACCTTGCATCATACTTCAATGAGTGCCAGAATGAAGCATTTCCTACCATGATCTGGCACTTTAATTTTCCTTACCTTCCAGAGTATGACTGCACTCCCTTGAGGCAATGAAAATGCATAAAGAACGTTGATCAGAGTAAATTACTTGCAGCAGGACTCATCTGTCTATAATCTTATGTCTATATTTGAATTATCTAACCTGGGCCCACTTTAAAGTAAGTGAAGGTAGATTTTCAAGTGCATTAAAAAGATATTTAACACAGGATAGATGAAAGCAAACAAGAAGTGCCAATTTCAAGTGCCTTGAAAAGGAGTTTAGCTCAGATATAGTTAGGTCAATTGAGTCTCACTCCTTGTCAGACCTACAACAGACAATAACTGTTCACATGGCATCTACAGTGATAATCATTATCCAAAAGGCCACTCTGAAGGCCTGTTGTGTCCATCTTCAGTTACTTTTCTTAAAAATTCATACTCCAAAACCAAACTCCAGCTAAAATGAGGCAATCAAAATTGCCTTAATTTTATGGTACAAACACAGTCTTGGTCTTACAGTTCTTCTCCCAGGAAACATGCCCTCATCCTCTCTCAACTGTGAGATCTGATGAAATCCGAATGTGTTTAGATCCCCTGCCTGTTATGATTCCTGTTAGGGTAAAATCATATACCCCTGGGTGAGGACCAGAGTGTGCTGCACAACAGTTCTCTTATGGATGATCAGGAAACCAGGCTTGCACCATAAAATTGAGTGTACATGCAGCTTAGGTATATTGCTGTTGAAAAAAATGTAGCTTTGGATGTGTGAAGGGAAAGAAATAGGACTATTAGGGAGATCCTACCTCTGCATTTGTGAGGCCGACACCAGAACACCACATGTGAGTGTAGTGCCATAACCCCATAAAAGAGATTTACAAAACTGGAGAAAGCCCTGGTGAAGACATAATTGATGCCTTACAGAGACAGTCATATATCAGGTGTTAAAAATATGACTGCAAGTTGCAAGTCACATTAATTCTATTAAATCAATATTCGGTAAGGGGGAAAAAAAAGGCAGTGAGAGCTCTCTGTCTAGAAATGCCAGGTATTGAAAGAAAGACTGAGCCTCTTGAGAAATGGCAGGCTTGTTTATGAAAGTGCAGTAGCGTGACTAACTACTTAAACTCTAAGGTCAATGACTGATTCCTTCTCATGATGCCTACGAAGACTTTCTGGAAGATTTTGTGAACTGTGTCTTATATTAAGTGAGACTAGAGGGTCTAGAGGTCCTCTCTAGCCTTAGAATAAGTGAGACATTAACAGCTTAGTGCACTAGAGTTGACATGTCATCTTGCCATCAGGATCCAGACCCATGCACTGCAGTCTAACTCAGGTTATCTTCCTGATGAGCCAGGCTACTTTTCTTGCTTACTAGAAACCAGCAATTGTTTCTCATGTTCTTCAGCTGGCATTAACCAAAAATGTGAGTTTGAGTGACAGTGAATCTCTAAGTGGACAGAGAACCTGATATTCCCTGCAGATGCTGTCTCTTTGAATGCACTGAACTTTCACTATTTACAATATTTTTTAGCTTAAAATGGAGAAAAGTTATTAAGTGTCATGTTCATTGCAGTGGAAGAAGAATTGCCTTTCTCTTAAGGAAACCGAAACAATTACACAATGACTGTTCACAATCAGTAATACTACCCTGACCATATAGACTTCTACCTGTCATCTCCTTCACTGGTTTTTCACACCACTTATCATACAAAATTTCCCTTCTACATTCACATTCTCCCTAATTCTACTTCAGATCCCTGACGAAATCTCATTTCTTAGTGGAATTATGAAACAGCGAGTCAAAAGACACTCACTGAAATTTTCTTTATCAGAGGACTGTGCAGGAGGTCTACTCTGTGCCAATTGCCCTCCCTCAGAAGTCACATACATCATGTACTCTTGTAATTATTCCTGTGTATTTATTCTCTGATTTTCCTATTGTCTTCATAGCCTTTCCCCCTTTCTCCTCACGTAGGAATAATGGCCACTGCAGAGCTACGCTGCCAGCCATGAAAATGCATGAGCTTTTGCCCAACCATATTTTCAGTGAAGGAGAACGTCTGAAATGAAAAATCTTAAAGGGCTCTTGAATCTCATTAAACTAAGGGGAGATACAGTTACGATGGAGAGTTATTCAGATGATGTTAAAGCTGGCATGTACATGTGGTCACTTTGAGAAGTCCTTGGACTCCACTGACCTAGCTACCTCATGTACATGGAAATATCAATATCATGGACACCTAATCTTAATCCCACCCTCACTGCCATTTTCCTGTTGTTTTCCTTGAATTCTTCACACAATGGACTGGATTTCAACAAAAGATTTGAAAACTACTTTCATTCAGAGTAGCCTTGGTGACAGACACCTGTGGTAAGAAGTGAAAGGATGGTGATAGAACCAAGTTTTTCACTTTCTGGGTAAGCACTCTGACCATTATTTTGTACCAAATTAGAGAGATGTTACACCACCATCTCTGCCTTTAAAGAAAGCTCCATTTTGCTAGTGCTGTGATTCTGCTGATGAATGTTGTTAGGTGCATGAATTCAGTGGACTCTTCAGTTGACAGATAATTGGAAACATGCTCTTTGGAGATACATCCCGTGCTTATCTTAAGCACCAGGCTTGCAAAGATGGGTACTAAACCTGTTTTGACATCTGAAATGTGAAGTCAGTTTAACCTGGTTCTGCACCAGAAGGGATCTGGGAACTATTCTCTTCTATAGTTTGTCCTTATTGGTGCCTCAGCTTCATGACACTCCTTTTTCTCATGTTGCTATGAGTCCTAATTAGTAGCATATTATCTGACTTATGAAGGGATACCATTCTTTTATGCATTCTTTAGAGAATTATTATAAAGTTGTGTTTCCTCATTTTTTACCTGGTTATGAGTATTGGGATACAAATCACAGAATAACAGAATGCCTGAGGTTGGAAGGCATCTCTGGAGGTTTTTTTGTCCACTGCCTTCTGTCCACTACCCCTCCTCAGTCAGGGATATACAAGTCCAGTTGCTCAGGACTATGTGTAGACAATTTTTTAGTATCTCTAAGCTAAGAGACTCTACAACATCCTTGGGCATCATGTGTCATTGCTCAGTCACCCTTGCAGTGAAAATTCTACTCAGATGTTCAGACAGAACCTCCTGTGTTTCAGTTTGTGCCCATTACCTCTAGTTCTGTTACTGGGCACCACTATGAAGAGCCTGGCTCCATCCTCTTTGCAAGTTTCCTTCAGGTATTTATTTCCACTAATAAGATTTCCCCTGAGCCTTTTCTTCAGTCCCAGTTCCCTCAGCCTTTCCTCACATGTGAGGTATTCCAGTCTCTCAATCATCTTAGCAGCCCTTTGTTGAACTCTATCAACTATATCATCATTCTCTTAAACTGAGAAGCCCAGAAGAGGAACCATCAAATGATAGGTTCTCTATCGTGGTATGCTGGCACAACTCTGGAGGACTCAGCTGTCAGCCATCACAACTTATTCCCTGGAAAGTTTCAGGTCTTTGTTTCCAAAATTCATGAAGGTAGAATTTGTCAAGTATTATTCCACTTTGGTTTAGTTTAGCTGTGTTCAATCACTGCTCTGATGAATGGTAAATCAATGTTGGAAAAGGTTTGTGAATGTAATGGCAAGCTGCACATTGGTTAATAAAAGGTTATGAATAGATAATCAGATTAAAAATCAAGTCAGGGTTTTAGACAAAAATAAAAACTGTGAAAGTAAAGCCTGGATGGTTACTCATAGCTTCAAAAACTCATCTGTAGCTATCACTCTTTCAAAATCCAGTTATTGTTCTTTGGACAGACTCGTGCTTGTGTTTGTGTATTCGGGCTTATATTGTCTGGACAGATTCTAATTCAAATAATTGTATTTGCATACATCAAATTTCCTGTGATGTTTCACATTGTTCTGCGTTTCCCTCTTCAAAGTTTTCATTATCATGAGAAAATGACCCAGTGCTCTTGTGTTGCTAATGCAGACTAGCAGCTGTAGTTCAAAGATGAACAAATCGTGTTTTCTGATAGGTATAGATATGAACTTACAGATCTACCAACACATTTTGTAGACTTTGCTGGTGAAAAGTATGTACAGCCTGGTCATTATTAATGCATACTTATGTAGTTACTGAACTATAGGCCAAGTCAATATATCCTGGCCTTTGATTGCCATCTCCACATTTTGCCCACTGATTTATTTCCCCAAGACTAATTTGAACAGTTGATGCTAGTCTGACAAAGAAGATGCAATACCAGTGAAAACTTAATATCTGATATTAGTATTTCTGGGTTTAGAACTTATACTTTTTTGGTAATTGGATAAAATATCACCATTATCTGATATATTACCTCCTATCCTAGCCCTAATGCCAGCTCTGTTACATATATCTTCTAAAAGTAGTTAAGCTGTGTTCTCCTGTGATGTATAATATATATAGGATTTATGGATATGGGAAATCTGGATATGGAAGATCTCTCTGGCCATAATAGGAGTGAAACAATCATCATTGGTGCAAACATTTAGGATTTGATCCTTTCTCTATGAAGTAAATTGAGTTATATTCCAAGTGATTTCCTAAATATATCAAGTATCAGAAGTATTAGACATAGTTCGCTTACATTGTTTTCTTTTTTGTTTTGTTTGGGTATATTTTTTGTTTTCACAGCACATGACATAATCTGTAGTAAATTGATTTCCTTGTGTTAATTAATTTGAATTTACTAACCAAATGTCTTTTAAAAATAATAAAATTAATGTCTCCATAGAGATTTCCAAGATTCCCACTCATTGTTTCAAACAGCTATCCACATGGTTTTGCCTGTATCTCAAACATATCTTTAGTGGATATGAACAAATTGCCTTTACTTTGCCTTTAGCATCATGCTGTGACTCATCCCCTCACTGAGAGGTGAGAAGAGCCATCCAGACTTCCTTTAGAGGACTTCTGGATGTAAGTGGCCTAACTCTGCCGGTTCTGATTCATCCCTTGGAAATGTTATATCTGAAAATTGACTGGATTTTATAGCAAAGACATCTGTGTCTTCCACAGAATTCATCTGAGGCTGAAAGTGAACCAGTGCTATTGTGCTCTGGTTCTGAAGAAGGCGGGACCCCCCTTGGATCATGCTAACAGGGGTCAGACAAATTTTTCAGATCCTTTCTGTTACAAGAGGGAAAATGAGTAAAAGAAAAAGGGGAATTTTCATGCCCAACACAGTATGCCAAAAAGGTTCTTGAATCAAAACAAAGTTATTCTAAATAATGGTTTTCCTTCCTGATTCATAGTTAAAGAAAGGGAACTGGAAATCAATGATCCAAGAGGAAAATACATATTTTTAGAATTGTACTAAATTACAGGAAGATAGAATTGTGCTGAGATCTGAAATGCTGGTACAACTAATTTTCAATAGAATAAAAACATTCCTTCCACCTCATTTTCTTGCAACAGAGATGTGTAATTTTTTTTAATACCTAAATGTAAAGACAGTTTGAGTTCATTTGTTGCAATGTAGAAAAGTTAAAGAAAGAGTGAGATTATATTGGTCTATCCCTCTATCCATGAAAAGATTTGAATTCTGTACTTAAAGTGTCTTTATTGTTGGCAGTTTGTTTTGGTTTTTTTTTAAGTGATTGAATTCTACTTGCAAATAAAACAATATATAGGACCATTTTCCGACCAATTGGAGTATATCTCAGCAGAGATTTCATCTCAACTGGATCAGCTATCCAAGAACTGTAACTCAGATTCTGAAAAGATACTCTGACATCTGCCCATCTCAATATCTCATCATGACAAAAATTTGTCCTGACTAATTTTTCAGCATCATTTTGAGCAGACAGCGTTCACCCAAAGGGATGACTGTATCAGCAATCTCTATGGAACATGGACCTCTCCCTTTGAGAGTGCTCAGGAAATCTTCATCAAAGATGCTGAGACATTCACAAAGCCATTGTTGGTTATTTTTTTAAATAATAGAACTTGTAATTTCACTATATATTCCTTCTATCACCTAGTGAGAATTCTCTGCAACTTGATGAGGTTTAATCAATATCTTTGCTTCGGCCTTAGTCCTCCATTCTTAGCAGTTTTTCATAGCTCAAATTGTCTGTTATGCCCCAGACCATCTAGCTCCTGTACCAGAACTGATGATGGAAGATAGCCCAGTTGCTAAAGCAAATACCTGGGCAGATGTTTCAGGCATTCTATGAGTGAGTAGACAGAACAGACACTTTATTATTATAGCATCATCTCAATTAGAACATTTCATTGACAACAGCTTTTGGGGGGTATAGGGGGTGGGGTATTTTTATTTCTTTATTCTGTTTTTCCAGAAAGTACATAATAGTATAGGTTATATTCCCTGGTCCAGATGCTTTGGTGTTTCTTCCTCTCTATTGGGAAAATCTAACCTTATCACATTTGATACTTTCACAGCCACAATTTACTAGCTGTTCACAGTGATTTGCATGGCTAATGTAGCAAAGTTTTCTTTTCCTCTACAGACTTCTAAATTATGTAATCAAACTTCTCATTATTAATTCTTAAATGCATGACCTCCTATCCCATTCCTATAATTTCCAGTCATACAAAACTTCCTTTATTACCTTCTCATCTTTGTGTGCATTAATGTCTCCAATATTTTGTTGGCAGTTTCTGTTGGCACAATCCTGTCCTTTTACTCTATTTCATTAATAATTCTAAATAAGTTCAAGCTTGGCTCACATCATCTTTGCCCAGTTTAAACACTGTATGTGAACAATTTGTGTCTTCTCATGTGACAATATGCTCTATTGAAGTCCATGTTCAATATTATCACCATATTAAAACACAGGTATTTGACTCAAATGAGATTTGTCTTATACAGAACAGGTTCTTCAAGATCAACCACAAAATGTTTCAAAGTTTTTTAAAAAACATGAGTGGAAACTATTTTCAATACTTTTCTGATCTCTTTACCTAGGGAAATTAGTGTATTAGTTATTCCGAAAACAATTGCCAAGACTTCTGAGGGAAAAGGAAATTAAAAGAATAAATATAAAATTAATTCAAAATGATCCAAACAAACTTCCAGTACTTGAAATTTCCTCAGATTTAACTCCTAATTGCCCTGGTAGCTCACAGCACTCTTCTCACAGAATACCACTCTTCCCTTGAGAAGTTGCTTTTCCTTAATCTCACTGATTGCATTTATGTGTTGTTATTTGTGTTGTTTGTAACTGTTCTGAGAGCATAAGTGATGATTAAGTTTTTGAGACATCCATCTGAAAGTTATTTCTCATGACAGACACCAGGCTATTTGATATAACAAAGATCCATGGTAGAACCTCAGCTATAAATTTACAGTGGTCTGTCTTCAGTGTGAAAAGGCTGTGTAATGTCTGTTAAAGAAGTAGTTTTAAAAACTAAAATATAAACCCCCTAGAAGACCCTTGATAATTTGGTAGTTCAGCTTTTGTTAAATAAACAAACAAACAGAAAACCAAAAAACCACTCATGAGAAGAGGTCTTGGAAGGCATCACTGAAATCCACCTCTGCTTTTTACTAGTAAAAAAAAAAAATAAATTCAGAACTGTGTGGCTCTAACAATGTTAATGATGGAAGGACATGGGTGTAGTGCTAACCAGCAGAATAATAATAAGGTACAGGCATGTTAAAGATGTAGATGAGTTGTTTTTATAGAGAATGGTTAGAAAAGAATGCTGACATCTTAATTTATCTAATTCTTACCAAACAAGAGGTGCAGTCCGTATAAAAGTTAGAAGAGTTCCACTTTATTAAAATTCTCCCATAGTTTTAGTAATAACGAATTATGTTTTGCTGTACTTCATGTGCATGCACTCTATTTCTTATGGTTTTGAAACCTTTCCTACCAATGTGTTAGAGAGATGAAGCTCTTTAAAAACAGATATAATTGATCTGTCTCTTTCTAATACTCAAGAGCCCTGCAACCTGGTAAGATCTGGTCTTTAAAGCTGCAATATTTGATACACATAAATCTCGTATTATTAGGGATGAATTTTAAGGAACATGGCACACATTTCACATTCAGAGGAGAAAGGAGTAATTTCTCTGAAAGGCTGATGCTTTTAAAAAGTAATAAATTATTTTAATAACTACCTAATGGTAGGCATTATACAGTGTTCTCTAATTACTAATCCACTGTAGACACATTCAAAGCTCTGAGAAAGTCTTTCTGGTACATAACTTCCTGCTGTTTTATAAGGTTACAATTCATCACTGCTTCTGATCCAAATCTGGCATTGAAGAGGTTCCCTCTTGTCTTTGCTTTTCTCCTGGTTGGAGAAAAAATGGTGTCAGAAAGGTATACCCCTTGCTGGGAAACCTGAGATGATTGTTAACACACTGCACCTTCTCCTCTGAAAATTCTCCCTTGCTTCCTCACCTCCACTGTTCCCCCAGAGCCCTTTGAGCCTGACCTTAAATATCTCCAGAGACTGGGCTTCAACTGCATCCCTGGGCAACCTGTTCCAGTGTCCCACTACCTTCGTGATAAAGAACTTTCTCCAAACGTCTCACCTAAATCTAATTTAAAACCATTTGTCCTATCACTGCAGGCCTATGTAAACAGTACCTTTCTAGTCTTTTTGTAGGGCCTCACTTCAGATGCTGGAATATCTCTATTAGGTCTCCCTGGAGTCTTCTCTTTTTCAGGCTGCACAACCCAGGCTGAACAACCCCAGCTCCCTCAGTTTGTCTTCATAGCAGAGGTGTTCCAGCCTTGATCATTTTTGTGGCCCTCCTCTGATGCTTTTTTCTCCTGCCTGTCAAGTCTCCTTGGCTTAAGGACACTTTTGGTCTTAAGAGCTGAGCTAGAGGAGCAGTGTGTCGTGGGTTAGGAACTCCCACCAACATCACAAGTTGAAATTTACCTGACCTGCTCAAATGGCTTGGAAGTAAGATAAAGCTACATTTTCTAACAAAGCTAAATTTACAGGCATATATACACAGTATGTTTGCATGTATTTGCAATCATACACAATTTAGAAATAATACAGAAATCCAAACTTCCCTTCTGGACAAATAAAGTCCAGAAGTGACCCATACTGCCTTCTCTCTCCCCCTAACCAGAAAACAATCAGCAAAGCTTACATGTTATCTGGTTAGCCAAGGTTGGTGGAAGAGATTAGAGAGACAAGTAAAGAAATCCAGAGCTCAGAAGCAAAGAGGCAAGAACTGTTCTTATTTTGGCTTTTTATACCTTTTAGTAAACTAATGAATGTTTTCTTTTTACAACCAACGATCTAACGTCTCTTATTAGAACTTTCCAATGAGCCTTAAACCAGCACACAGTGATAGAACTCAGTGTAGTGCTGTAAAGAAGCTGAAAGCTGATGCAGTGCTGTGCATGAACTGTGTAATTCTATTAGCTTACAAGATAAAGTCAAGCGCAGAAGGAAAGTTCCAGCACAGAGCTATGCTGATATGTCTATGTTGTTTCCAATTCCTGAACTAGCTTGGATATTTTTTGATTGTGTATGCCCTCACCTTACTTCACTGTGAAATAGGTTAGATGCTGATACCAAACATTAATTTTTCAGATCTGTCACTCCTCACAACTCTGGTACATCAATAATTCCCTTTTGCTTTCTTATCTGTAATTCCCTTTCTTTCTAGGCTACTCCAGGATTCGATCTTTTGTCTTTAGCACATGTATTTCTGCAGCTTATATTCAAACTGTTGAAAGATAAATCATTCCTTAAAAAAAAAAAAAAAGTCTTATTTTCAAGACTTTTGTTAAGGGGTAAACAACCTATAATGTCTGTCCTAATTCCTGATGTAAAACATAATCAGAATTTATGTCTGGGATTTGGATGTACTACAAAAGGCTTCAATAAAGATGTCTAAATGCTGTAAGATTCTCAGCTGGAGAGCTGCCTTTTATATCAACTTAAATCTTTCAGATTTGTTTTGCTCGTTTCCATGTTTCCCCATCTTTCTTGTTATGACAATATTTTCTTTGATGCTCCCAGAGGAAAGCAGGACACATAAGAATAAAAGAGGGAAACAGAATATAGCAAATGTTTCATTGAACATTTTAAAGTATGCATGGGTGGCCAAGGGAGTGTGCCAAATTATTGTTTATAATTTTATTGGTTCTGTAAAGAATTTTTTTTTTTTGCTTCTCACTGCTCATTTTCTTAGTAAGTTCTTCAAGACCATATGTTTCCCTCTATCAGCAATCAGAATGGATTTTACTGCTTGTGCATTATTGTGCATATATTTGTTATATAACAAATGATATTGACTTCAGACATTCCAGAGGAAAGCCACAAAGCTTTCTCTGCTGCTTATTGATGCAGAAAATTTTACTCTTTGGAATAAACAAATTCTCAGGAAGATTTCAGTTTTGGTCTAAAGGATTCCACTTTGCATTTATCCTGCGTCTTTCAATCTCATCATAATATAGAAATTTCACATTGTGAAGTCTACCCACGAATCAGCTTGTGAGTTCCACTTTTTTTGTAAGGAAGGATTCTATACTACTACAACTTTGACATCTTTGTCTAGCTAAAAGTCACAGTAAGATTTTAACTACAGCTCTTCATACTTATCCTCCCTTTTTAACATCTAAAGTTTTAACAGCTAAAGTCTCTTTCGCATATTATATAGACATAATAGTTATTTAAAAATTAAGATAATATTTTCTGATCCCTAGGTCTGGGAGCTTGAAATTAAAACACGCAAAGACAGTTTAAAGATAACTACAATGACAAATAAGGTTGGTAAATTTAAAGAGAATTTGAACTGATTTTATTAGAATCTTATGAAATGTAGTATGGCATTTAAACAAGTATGCTTAATGATAATTACCAATAGATGAAAGTAGAAAGTCAAGAATAGATTCACATTTTGAAGAAATAATTAGAGCTGATCTGAATCCCAGTAAATTACAGTTTAACTAAACAATGCCAAATAAACCATGTAAGTCAGTATCTGACAGACAGGGATACAGTCACAGACCATCACCTTGCAACCACTTATTTGGTGTGCAGGTGGAGCAATGGAGGTGGTCCTGTAACAGGCACTTGCATTATTAGTTTCAAAGTGTTTAAAATCTGCATCAGGACTGGTAAAGTTTGTCCCTATTCCTTCAATGACAGCACATGGCACCCCACAAGCTCTCTCCATGACAAGTATTGTTGAAATTATCTTGGCATGTGGGTCAGCTCCTGTGGAAACCTGGCCACCCCATTCACTTGTGGAATCATGCATTTGTGCTGCATCTTACCAGCTTTTTAGAGAGTTGCATCCAGATTTGGAGTCATTTGAAGTCTCTAGAGAGATAAGAAAGGAAAAGAAAAAAGAAAGGCTAGTCCAGGTTTCACAAAAATATGGTGCTGAAAGGGGTTGAGGATGCCTTTAAATGATGGACAAATGATGATTCTCCTCCAGCTCTAGTCTGCCCTAGTGAGGTCCCACTTGGAAAGTTGCATCCAGTTCTGGGCTTTCCAGTTCAAGAGGGACAGGGATCTACTTGAGAGAGTTCAATGGAGGGCTACAAGGATGATTAAGGGACTGGATCAGGGCCTTATGAAGAAAAGCTGAGAGACCTGGGGCTTTTTAGTCTGGAGATGAAAATACAGAGAGGGTGTAGCAGTTTAAGAGTTAACACTCTGCTTTGGGGGATCTAATGAATATATGTAAATATATGAGGGTTGGGTGTCAAGAAGGAAGGGACAGTCTCTTCTCACTTGTGCCCTGCGATAGGACAAGGGGCAATGTATGTAAACTACACCACAGGATGTTCCACCTCAACATGAGGAAGAACTTTACTGTAGGAGTCACAGAGCACTGGAACAGTCTGCCCAGAGAGATTGTGGATTCTCCTTCGGAGACTTTCAAGACCTGCCTGGATGCATTCCTGTGTGACCTGCACTAGGTTCTATGGTTCTGCTCTTGTAGGGAGGTCGGACTTGATGATCTATGGAGGTCCCCTCCAATCCCTAACATTCTGTGATCCTGTGACAGGCTGGTGTCCTTATGCAAATCCTGCTAGACACAGCAGAATTCATGCCCTACCTACATACTGGTATAAACATATATTCACAGAACCGCAGCAAAAGGTGCAGAAAAGCTCATGCTCCACTGCCAGACATTAAAAAAACCTACAAACACCCAAACAAAAAAAAAATAACACTCCCCCCTCACACATCCCCCCCTCCCCCCCCCCTTATTTCTTATGCTTAGAGGATTTATCTTCTTTTTGGGACAGCTATTAGATTATTTAACATGTAAATTAATTGTTAATTAATATTAACTAGAACAACAACCTATACTTTCATCTGTGTGTTTTTTTAATATCCATGAAATTTTTTTGTACTTCTGCAATTATGTGAGGGGAAAATACCTGCAGCTTTTGAGAAGTGCTTATATAGTTTTTGCTTGGTGGCTAAGGGTAAGACGCGCCAAACAAAAAGGAGGAACAAAAGCAACATATGAAAATAAAATGTTACAGTCTTCATACAGATTTCACCAGAGTAAATATATGACATCACCTAGGCTAGCCTCAAATGCAACATCATACTTTTGGGGTTTTTTTTTGAGGGGGTGGGAACATAGCAAATACACTTTAAACACTTGAAATAGTAACTGACAAATGCATCTCAAATTTTCTTTTAAATTAAATAATCATGCAAGGAGAACTCCTGCCTGGAATACAAATCAGGAAATAACAATAAACTTTAAAATTAAACGTAGCAAGCATCTATGAGCTAACTCATAAAGAGATAACTCTCTGGAAGTTTTAGTACCCCAGTTGTGGCTTTTCCCCCCCTTACATTTATTTTTTAAAAATTTTGAACATCCTGTTCAATGAAAGTAATGAACTTTCACAATATTCTTTTCCCATATCAAACTACAGTTCCTCCTCCCTTTATTGAAATTTCATCCAACTTTTGCCACAGGATCTCTCTTTAACCTATTTTTTCTCTTCAGTTGTGGTTCTGTAAATATGACCGCCTGTGTAGTCATTTAGTAAAGCTCCAGTAAAAGGTACTCTGTCTGCTTTAATTTTCTCTCAATTTTTCCAGCTCATATAAGCTGGAATATTTTTTTTCTACTCAATGTAAGTAATGCTTCGTAAAAATAAATAGAACCCAAAGTTTCTTTAAAAAAAAAATCATAGTAGGAAAATCTGAGATTCATTATCTTATTTGTCAAGTGTTATCTGGCCTAGAAAGAAAATGTGTTGTTTGTTCTGCTGAGTCTTTGGAAAAGTTGCAAAATACTCTCCTGTAGATTGTTTATAAACTGAGGAATATACAAGATCTGATGCAGTGAGTTTAGATTTGCAAAACAAACATGAGGTTTAGAAAATTTGCTGCTGAGGATCTCAGGAAAATTAGAGAGGAAGTGAACTAGGAAAGCTCTCAAAGCCTGTACAAATATTTAATTACTGTCATAACTGAATTGTCTGATTACCAGATGAAAAAACAAAGCAGTCATCTACTAAACCAGTGAGTCATCTGTAAGATATATCTGGGGCAAAATTCTGTGAATAAACATCATATTTTGGACTTAACACCACAGATGCTAAAGAGGCTTCAACTTCCTTCTCTGAATAGCATAAGAAGATGAACTCTGAACTTCAACTTTTAGTCATCACTGCTTAAATCTGCTACATAAATCTGAAACATAATTTTGCTTGAAAGAAGAAGGCTCAAATCACTTTTTTTCCTCCAGTCATTGAGAAGTTAATGGAGTAGAAACAGAGCTTCCTCCTCTGCCCTCATTATTTCTATAAAGTGGACATAATTGAAGCTTAACCTGAATATAAATTTCCTTGTTTTATGAGGTATGATGTGTGAAGTGTTTGAGTAAATACAAGAATTAGTAGAGCTATTCCTTTTGTGCAGTAACTGCCAGGATATATAAAAGGCTCTTGGTCCTCTTTTCAGTGAAGATATAGATCTTAAGAAGTAGAGGAAGGAGAATGAACCGGAGTAGAACTGCAAATGAAAAATCCAGGGGAAAAAGGGAAATTACAGAGAGAATAGAGACAAGAATTGTCTTTTCTGTATCCCATATAACTATTAAAAAATCTGTTAAAAAAAGGTGTGTGAAAAAAAGGCAAAAATCCATCAGTTTTAGCTAAATTAGTTCACCCATCCCATAAATGCTGCTATATGCATTATTGCAGCTATTAATCTATTAATGACACTGTTCTTATTGTAAAGACACACTTGTTACGTAGCCCTCAGGGAAAATGTCAAGTGCTCTTATTGAAAAGATTAATTAGGGAAATTACTGAGTTCAATTGGTATGTATATGTGAAGGAAGAATTAAAATTGAGCTTTATGAATTTGAAGACTCTATTGATATTCCTTCATTCTTCCTAAATTCCTTTCTACCACTCCCAAGAATCGTGGGAGACAGACAGCAAATGTAAGATATATATATATCAAGTTACAGTATTGGTGCTATATTCAATTTCAGAAGATGTCTAAAGGGAAAATCTTTCCTGGGCACTGCCACAAACCCAGACTTATCTGCCTATGACTGCTTGTGCAGTAGCAGAATTGCGCCTTACTTCCGGTTAACAAGGACTCTTCAACTCATCTGTCTTTTAGTCCTGAAATGTGTGCTTCACATATTAAATCCTCTGCTGTGAAAGTAAATAGAACTCTCACATTCAGAGTACCTCCTGGTGCCCAGAAGAATACCACTAACCAAGCAAATGCACCCTGGTACCATCATTTCATCATCTGTGCAGCAGGCCAGCAGTAGTGCTTCTGTGCTGCTGGTAGGTTGCCAGTGGAGCATTAGCTAGAAGTGATGGGATTGAGAAGGCAACATTTGTATAGAGTGCTTAGATAAGTGCATTAAGACCCCAGTGTTTTTATGGCTTGAGAGTAAGGGCTCACTCCCTTACAGAATTATCTAAAATGTCTTTGCTTCTGTGAAGTGAATCAAGGAAATTACCTTACTGAAATGCAGAAAATTCATGCATTTCCCTAGACAGTTTTGAGCCATATCAGTCCTTACTTTAGGTTCATAAGCAGTAATGAAGAAACCTGTGTGCAAAACAGAAGGCAGCCCCTTCAGGGCTAAAGAAGGAAGGAGAGGAACATGGTCAGAATGATAGGACTGCTTAATGGTGAACATTGCCAAGAATTTGGGCCTTTACCATATATATTGTACTGGTATGAGCAATAGTTTTGAACTAGCATTTTACCTGCACCCTCAAAGGTTGAGGCATTGGCCTGTCCAGCTACACAAGTTCCTAGTCTAGCAGAGCCTGGCAATCAGCGCACTGAGACTGCAAGATGCAGAGCTGGATCAGCCCTGAGCTGCAGCAGCATGCACTTTGTAACTCAGACCACACAGTGCAGCTGGAGCAGAGTGCTGCAGTGTGGCACAAGCAGGCACAGCTCCATGGCTCCTGTTTGAAAGTAAAAGCAGAGGGAACATGTCAGTCACCAAAATGCCATCTATGTCAGCTTCAGTGGGGTGTGAAACATGTAATCTGCAGTAGTAATTCCTGCTGCACATGACTAGAATTTCAGGCTAGATGATAAAGAGCAGATTATAGATTTTATTTCTTTGCCAATATTTCTCTGCATGTTTCTTAAACATATATACATCATCCTGATATTGTCTGTCAAAGGCAAACACTCACTGAAGATTAGCATTTAATTTATGCTGTACCAATAATTTAGTTTGAATGAGTATACTTAATGAGTCATCAGAAAATCCCTATCATGTCAAGAATACTTTTTACTAAGAGGTCACATTTTTTAATAACTAATCTCCACTCCATCTGTTGACACATTTGAATTGAGGAATGCCTCAGAAATGACAAAATATTCTTCCTCTTGCTTCTCTGTATAAAACCTATTTCCGTCAACTTGACCTATCAGAAAATTGAGAGCTTTTAATTCTGCAAGAAGCCCTCTGAGTCTGTAGGGAGGTGTTTACTATTGGAGCAAAGCAGCAGTCAGCATGAGCAAGTGTTTAGGTTGTAAACAACTTGTATAAGTGTCTTTTTTTGAGACAGTAATTTAGTAGCATATTAACAGTGGTTCTTTGGAGCTGGCAGTAAATCATGCTTTTGCAGGACTGAATTTAGGAAAGCTAAACACCCTATATAACTGGTCCTGAAAAGGAGAAGTCTTTTACTTCTTGCTAGGTGTCTTTCATCACTTTTTGGTTTGCAGAAATTAAAAAAGGAGGAATTTCCAGGGATAGTAGGCATAGGCATAAATAATTCTGAGACTTGGGTCTGCTCCAGGGCTGCCTTACCACTGTGGTGTCTCTGGCTTAACTGCACAGTACTGAACATCTCCTGTTTTTCACCCTCTGTTTTTGCTGGAGTGCTATGGATACCAAAAGAGCACTTTATGAACATGATGTGTCCTTAGATAGTCCTTCACAGAAGAGCTCAGAACAATACTGAGGAAGAGATGACATTAAACCACGCTCTTGGAAGAATTCTCCAGCTGCATAGGTCTCTGTTTATCAGTTTTCATATAAGCTGTGCCTACTATGTGCAACCCACATTGTTATCACACAATGCCATGTCCAGCAGAAGCAGCCCCAGAGAAGGAGCTCATTCCAATATGTTTTATTCACAGGGAGTCAGAGTCAGCACAAGGGCATGCTTTTGCTTTGTTTTTTGCTTAAAGCAATAGTTTTCATACTATAGTTTTAAAAAATCTTAACAGCCTGGATCTATGCTGAAGGCATTGCACAACAGTCACAACAGTTCAGCACAAGATTTAGATCATTATAAGGCAGTATTTCTGGCAAAAACCCCAACCCATCTACTCATTTCTATCCCCAGATTACCCTTTGCAATGTTCTGGCACAAATGTTTATGTGGTTACTTGCTAAGCCAGAATGAGAATCTGCCCTGAACAATTTGCTTTAGGCAGGTTGCTTTTCAGCCAGATTGGTGCTCTGGTCCAGTTCACTAAGCAGTTATAAAAGTGGACATGCTGACTTAAATTATTTATCAAAGAGCAGACAAGATAAAGCCAGCCTAGCACCATGAGGTTTAAAATCACCAAATATAAAATTCAGATACACCAGGTTGCCACGTTCAGGGTTTGCAAATGGAAAAATATTGAAGACCATGCATATCTAAATCCTCATGAGCACTCATCTGAATTTGCAGCCAGTGTTGTGATAGAAGACATGCTCCCAGCAAGGAATGTGGGAGCCTGTGGCAGTCACAGAGGAGCAGATTACTGCCTGACACACCAGTTATATCCCACAGGCTGTGTGCTAAGAGAAGAAAAAATAATCCTTAACCAGAAGCCAAGGTTGCCTGTAGTTAGACATTCCCAACTAATGTCTCTTTAAGACTCCCCAGTGACTCTTGTCTGGTGCCCAGGCTAGGGACTTGTCACATGCACCACTCAACTACATAGGCCATCAGGGTATTCAGAAGGTTAGCCTTGTCATGGAGCCTTTAACTTGTGCAAGTACCTTTAAAGAGTCATCAGAAAGTCCCTGGTTTTGCCCTTAATAGCTGCCAGCACCCTGGGTTGTGGCAAAAGGGAGGTGTTCAGGGAGAACCCTCTGAGCACCTGGGCTGTGGGCTCAGCTATCACCTCCCAGGTACACAGACATCAAGATTTAGGAACCATCCACTCTGGAGCCAGCCACAGTTGTGTCCCTTCTAAAGACTTTCATAGCAGTTTTTTTTAAACTTTTGCTTTCTTGGAGTCATCTTTTAATGGAGAGAACACAGTTGAGATGAGATTCCCTGTTGCCTGAATTGTAAGTGGAAATATTAATGTTTCCTTTCCATTGTTACTTATTTTCCTCTCCCTTCCACGTTGATTAAATGTCAGTTCCTCTCCTTGTTATCTTCCAAAGGAAGCTAATTCTCTCCTCCAGTTGCAGCAGATCCCTTCAGCAGCACAGAGCAGTGCTGCCCAGTTTTAAAAACCTTCCCAGCACACTGCTTCTTCCCCTGCTGCCTTTATGGCTCTGCATGTGGCAGCATGGAAAAAACATCCACACGCTTCTCTTTTATGATATACCATGTATATTCTGCCACAGGACCCAGATGGCTAAACAGATGAGAAAAGTGCAGCAGTGACTGCCCAGACAAATTTGGTATAATACTGCTTGAGCAGCAGGGGCCAAACTAAGCATTAAATGTGATAATACATATAAAAATGATAGAGCATATAAAATCTTGCAGCTTCTTAAAAGTGAAATTTGTAAACCTGTCATTTTGTTGAAAATCTCCCTTTTTATAGCGCACCTCTCCTACTGTGTTTTAGGTTTAGTGAAATTTTCTAAAGCTAATGTTGGTAAATAATTTACAGCTAGCAATTTCACTTAATTTCTCTTATGTGCTATGTGAACCAGCTGAGGCAAGGTCCAAACAACACTTAGTAGCTTCCAGAAGCATGAGAGTGAAGTTCAGGCACCTGAGTGATCCCAAATATTCCATTTACCTCACCTGGGTATTTTAGATATCCTCCTGAGATACTGAAACATCACTTCAGTGGTTAAAGCATCGCAGTTGCACACAGAAGAAATGTTTTCTTGCATGAGCTAAGCAAGTACAGGGCAGAAGTCTCAAGTGCCTATCTCCCTATTTGATTCTGTGGCTGAGTCTTTTTTTTTTTAGGAATAATCACTCAGAGTACACTTTTCTGTCTCAAATCACCTATTGAGAAGAGGACACATGCTTCTCAGATCATAGTTTACTCTGTAAAGCCATGCTCCAGGATTTGTGGGGGCCTGGCTTAACTATAACCACAATAGCAAACAGTAGGAACAATTCTTACCCCAAGGTTTAAAGAAGGAAAACATGTTCTAGCTCTTCCACTTGAGTCTGATCACGTTGCAAAGAGAGTCCTGAGTCTGGAAAAAGAAAACATGAGACATAGAGAAGATTCTAAGTAACAGACTAGATACTTGTCTAGGAGGATAAACAGATTACCTAGGTTTTACTTCAAATCTCATAAAAAGTAGCAACCATCATCATCTGCTTAACAGATCAACTAATTCCCTTTACTCTCTGCAACCCAATCTCTGCCTGGGAACACAAACACACACACAAAAAAAAAAACCCAAACCAAAAGAAATTAAGACACCTCCCCCCAAAAAAAAACCCAAAAAAAACAACCCCAAAAAAACCAAACAAGCAAACCCCCAAATCCAGATGTTATTGAAGAGTGGGAATTAGGAGAAGTTTTAATAAATAGAAGTAACATTGTATAATTGGAGCATTTTAGAATTACAAATTATGAGTTTCAGTAGGCATAGCACCCACGGAAGAAGGATCACATCTCATGATGGTAAAATCTCTGTGGATTTTCTCAGGAGGGTAACGCAGCTGGTGTTCTAATTCAATTATTTTGTGTAAGATGGCTTCATAAGGGAAATTAAAAGTAGCTTGTTTAATCAAAACAATAGGGGTGGAGATAGATTTTTACTAATTAGGCAAGCTGTTATTTGGTAGGAGGTTAGCATTTATATACCTCACAGCAATATGTGATACAATAGATGACTTCAGCATCCCACTTGGACTTTTCTTGTCTCTTCATTTATACAATTTTTATATTCTTGAAATTTGTAGTATCATCAGAATAGAAGGAGTTTTCATTCAACTGCTTCAATGTTTCATACAGGATATGCTTCAGTGTTTCATACAGGATATGCAACCACTCGCAGTGGAATATGTGTCATACAACCCAAATCCAGGGAAGGCAGCACACTGTGGCAACAATGATACATGAAATGATTGCAAGGTCTTACTTGCTGCTTCAGTTGTGAGTTGTGTCAAAAACTTGCTGTTTTGCAATAATAAACTTAGGAAGTCATCAGCAAAAGCACTGTACATTGTTATTTTGATCAGCTCTGCTTTGAATCCTCCTTTAGTGTTCCTTTGCAGAATGAGAAAAATAACTAGTTCTGGAAGAACAAAGTTGATTTGAGATGAAATAGGGAAAGAGACAGTGATAGGAAATCAATACAATATACTTATCACGTCAGGAAAATATGTAGTGGTAGGGATCCACTTATCATAAAGGTAGTGCCTCATAGGAATTATGATGGAGAAACCAAAATAATTCCTTGCCTAGGTACTCATTGCTTGCACAGCTTTTTGGAAAGTGATTCATCCAGTAACCTGTCATTTACCAACTACTATAGCCATTTATCCTCACTGATACTTTGTTTGTTGTTCCATATTTGAAATATATCTGATAGTGCCTCATCAAATTTGCATTTCCCTGTTTATTTACTTCAAAATCCTGAGTCTGACAACTTCAATGGGATGATTTTCCATTGCCTGAAACAAAGCTAAGATCTTCTAGCTGCGCTTTTGAAAGCCAAAAAGACTTCTGTATTACATAAACTAAAAAATCATACCCCATAGACCTTGAAGTGGAATTTTTCACTCCTTACAAAGCAATTAATCACTTCTGGGTTCAAGAGCTATGGTTCAGATAGAATATCTTTTCTATAGCAAGACACAGTGTTGCCATTAGGAAGACTCAGAATAACCTTGAATGTATCTACATCAATGTAAGACTTTGTACTTGCTTTATCTTTAACTACTTTATGTAAAAACTCCATGAAGCACTAAAACATTTCCTCCATTAAAAAAAAAACAAACAACAAAGTTATATACCTGCACACATGCATATGTAGACACATTCCTTTTTGTAGAGGAGGCAATTTTACCTTTACATGCAGTTCAAAACAATTGTGTGCAAACAAAAAAGCAACAACCCTTTCCCGCAATAACACACTCGTGTACCTTAACATGATTCTTCACTGGATGAGTTGTATGGTTAAGAAGTACAGTAGCTTGAAGCACACACTGATATGCTCCCCACTAGCTGATCTTCCTGCCGCCAGATGCATTCATAATGTAGTTTCCATTTTAATATATTCAGAAATGCCAGAAACAGGGTCAACGATAGCAAGGCATTTGTTTTGTAGCATAGCAAAGTGGTAAAATTAAAACCAAAGGGACTTGAATGTCACAGTCATGTTCCAATGAATCTCACAGAAAGAGACATGCATTATGGCAGGAAAACACGTTGAAATGAGTAGGTTTAGAGTGAGCCTGAGGAGTAGACATCCATGTAAGCACAATTAAAACAGTGCGCATTGTACAGTGACACAGGTGCTGTTACAGGCAAAAAGAAAAAGTTGTGGCCTCGCCTCTGTACCACACACATTTTTGCAGCTTGTTAAGTTAGATATGCTCCAGCTCATACAATAAATCTAGAGACAACTAATTTCCCTTTATTAGTCACCACTGAGGCCGGCTATGGTCCCTCCAGGTCTGGGTCAAGTTTCTATAAGTAAAGTTTACATACTGAGTGTTTTGCAGACAAAGTAGTATTGCCAGTTCTATCCTCTCAAGAAACCTGTTGGCTACCCCATTATCAAAAATACAGAAAGTAAACTCCAATCAAAATAACAAGACACAGGTACAGTTACTAGCAATATTGAAGAAGTGGTCATCAGTGATGAGTAGGGAGACTTAGTAAATGAATGACATCAAACATTCTCCTAAACACATTTCCTTAGAAATTATTTTAAAAATAAGATAGAAAAGTGGAGATTTAGTAGAATTAGTTTTTAATTCAAATATGAAACTGCAATAAATCAGGCTCTACCTATTATTTTTCTATGTATTTATAACATGTTGTTATTGGAAATAGTCCAATCAATTGACCAAATACTGTGATAAAACATTCTTGAAAATACAATTGAAAAATATTGTTGAAATTGTATCAAAAAATACAGAAATCTGTAAATTATTTTCTATGTCTTTTGGACTTAGCAAAATTAATATTTTTTAAAATTAAAAGTTAAAAAAACAGCTAAGCAAAATCAATTCAACTGAATTTAGTCTTGGACTACAAAGAAGGCCTGAAAATGTTGCAAATGTATATTACTCTTTGGTTGCACAATCTTCCAAGCCATTAATGGTCAGAATCCTGCAGTCCTATTTAGATGGTGAATTACAATAATAAAATCAGGCAAACAAGTCGTCTACCAATTTTCCAAGGTAAAAAAATGATACTGTTATAAAGAAGGTGATCTTGAGACTAAGATTAGGTCTGCTTCTATTGTATGAAATAGTGGTTGCATCCATCAAAAGCTGATGACCTTATGCTCTGCTTTTTAAGAAACACAACTGAGCAGTAGATAGTTCAATGGATTGAATAATCTCAAACCTAATAAAGTGTTGCTTGCTTCAAATTTATAGATATAATTTAATCTTTCTGAAAAGCATTCATCATAGTCTAAAGCCAGTGTTTTCCATATATATAATGAAGTATTCTTGGGTTTATATTGTCTATTTGTCTTTATTATTTTTTTTTAATAATTGCAATTGTTTGCAGAGGGTAATGTTTGCTGTGTGTATAAAACTCAGTGTACTAAACCAGAGTACATTAAAACTAAACTGTGTATTCATATACAAACAGACAGTCTCTGTCTGTTCTGAATAAACTTCAAAAGGTATATTCACTGCATAATTGATATTAATCTTATGATTTCCCATTAGATTTTAGTCTTAGCTCAGTTAATAATTCATGTTCCCTTGGGTTTCTAGGATGAGTTATTTCATAATTGAAAAAATGCAGATGAGCTTAACAACAAACAGCAAGGGCAGGTGCTGTCATTTTCCTATTTCTCTACGAAGGAGACTGTCATATTAAACAGAAAACAAGGTTTTCAGTTATATCCAAGAAGCTAATCTTCATGATCCATCCATTCAGTTTATCTTCCTGTCTTTAAATTAGAGCAGCCAATGATATGGCATGAGCTTTTGAGCATTACAGGAGAGACTGAAAATAATCATTCACAGATCTTATTTTCTTAAGTTTATAATTTAATCTCAGAAATTGGAGTTAACCTCAGAAATTTGAAACGTTTTCAAGTACATAAGATAGATAACCTGAGTTAATGACTTGTTGGTTAAACCTGAACAGCTGAACAGCTGCTTCCTGATGAGAAGTGATAAATGAATTCCTCGTTTTGCTTTGCTTGCCCATGCAGTGTTTTGCTTTACTTATTAAAATATCTTTATCTCAGTCCACGAGTTTTCTTTCCTTTTTGATGTTTCTCATTCCACCAAGAGGAAGTGAGTGGGCATCTTAAGTGGAACTTATCTGCTTCCTGGGGCTTAACTATGATACTTCCAAAGCACACAGAGGACAGCTACAAACATTTAAATAGCCAATAATTCTAGAAAATAGAATGCCATTTAATGATTATATATTCAAGAAAGTATGATGTATAAAAACAAACTTCATAGAAGTTGTTGGATTAATGTATTTAGAATTTTGTCAGTAGTCTACATCATATAAAAGGTTGTAAAAATAATAGTAATAATCTATTAATGGTAAATGAAAGGCAGAAACAAGGAAAGAATGAGAACTGTGAGTTACCAACTTTTTCCTTAGTTTACAATTTAACCCAAAGGT
Organism: Psilopogon haemacephalus; assembly: GCA_013396835.1. NCBI lineage: Eukaryota > Metazoa > Chordata > Aves > Piciformes > Megalaimidae > Psilopogon > Psilopogon haemacephalus. The sequence continues at coordinate 83,049 of VWZI01007383.1, forward strand.
TTCCACTGATGCTTCCTTCCCATTTCTAGTGATTTTTCTCAAGAGCTGCTGGGCCTCACTGAGTCATATTTCAGATCAGGTTGTGGACCTGCTGTTTTAAGTAGATCTGTTATTATCAGTATCTTTCTAAATTTATATATACAGAAAGACTGACAGGCCTTACAAAATGAAGTAAATACTATGAGAGGTAGCATTTACAGTCCCATATAATTTAACAGATTCTGGCTTATTACCATAGCTGAGATACTTATCCATTTTACAGTCTTTCTGTAAATAATAAAGGAGAGAAGCAGGTCTGTCAGGGGCATATCTCAAATGTTGTGTGCATGCTTCTGCTTTGTACACTCTCTGAATGATTTTGATAAGGTTGATATTAAACTGTATTTGGCACAGGAACTACTACTTAATTCCTCAGTGCTAAGGGAAAGCTAACAGATTAGAAGACGGAGAAGAGATACCTCTGTATTTCTAATGTAATGCAATGCTGGGGAGAAAATTTCAAGCTGAGCCAGATACCCTGTTACTAATTCCTATGCTGACATAGCCCTCCCCTTACATTGTGATGTACTACAGAGTGAGAAAACCCTTTAAGATTACAGAGCAGCAAAAAAGATTAATAAGCTGGGAAAAGACAGAGTAGCAGAGTGAGGTGGCTGCACAGCTAGACAATTTCCATCAAGACCTCTTATGAAGTGTTTGACTGGAAAAGATAAGTACATAGCACTTTTAGAAACTACTGTATCAATTGGAGTGCAGCAGCACACCATTAATTAATAAATTGAGCTGTTCTCTTTTTCTTGAAATAACAAATTAATGAAAATTGCCTTGTGACCTTGTTTCACTTTTCTCAATGACAGCACCTTTGGGAAAGGTGGTTAATATCATGTGCATACCAAAAGAGTGTGTTGTGACCATCAATATTACACTGAAACCAAGTCAAGCCATAGTTCTGGGGCTGTTACACATGATTTAACTCTGTGATACCAGAAAATAATGCTTTTGTGTCTGCTGCATACTATTTAGTAAAGAGATAGCCAAATTCCTCTGTGAGCAGATCTGTGTTGCAGATCTGGATTCAAAAGATCTGCAGAGTACATCAGCTGAATACTCTCTGGTCTGCCTGTTCTTCCTTTTTCTCTTGTTTTACATTGTGTAACATTTTCTATTATTGTAATATTTACAGCTACAGTGTATTTGCTATGTTCTGCAAGATAATCTTCATCTTTGTATCTTCTCTACTGTAAGAGAGAAAAGGCAGTGGAATGGAAAGATATGGAAGCTTGTTGTATTGGGTTGAGGCTAGCTGCCCCCACCCTGAGCCCA